>DWPA01001163.1:0-19782 GCA_018251375.1 Calpodes ethlius
TGCTGGGCTCGCGTCTCCTCTTACGAGGTGAGGGGTATAGGCCATAGTCCACCACGCTGGCCAAGTGCGGATTGGCAGACTTCACACTCCTTCAAGAACATTATGGTGAACTCTCAGGTGTGCAGGTTGCCTCACAATGTTTTCCTTTGCCGAAGCAAGTGATAATTAACTGGTATTACGCACATCATTATTTTTTAATTAGATCCTTATCAATTACATTGTTATATGCAGCAATAAAACAATAGATTTTTTGTTTATCGTGGCAGAAAAAAAAATTGATGTTGTTTTATGCATTTAAAATATTGCAAATTGATTTATTTGTAGGAGTTCTTCGATCATGTGAAGCGGCATATCTATCATACTGAGGAAAATCTGTGTTCATGGGGCGGTTGTGGGATGAAGTTTCATCGCAAGGTGCTGCTGACGATGCACGTTCGTAGGCACACAGAGGAGAAACTGATCGCGTGCTATCACTGTGGACGGCACTTCTCTTGCAATAGGAAGCTTAGTGACCATCTTGCTAGACAGGTTGGTGGTATTTGTAGAAGTAAAGAATTTCGTACAAACATTTATCCCCTATTTTACCCTTTTAGAAGAAGAATGGCTTAAGAATAAGATTTTTTTTATACTGTTATAATTAATTTCAGTACAGTATCGACAATTTGATATACAGATTGTGA
The DNA here is from genome assembly GCA_018251375.1 of Calpodes ethlius. NCBI lineage: Eukaryota > Metazoa > Arthropoda > Insecta > Lepidoptera > Hesperiidae > Calpodes > Calpodes ethlius. Next base: position 681 of record DWPA01001163.1, read on the forward strand.
CTGAGCTGAGAATTGTGGGATATCTACATGTGTTATAGTGTATGTTTTGCTGTATGTATGTTTTTTATACAGTTTTATTTAACTCTGCTTATAAGTATGTATGGAGGTATATTTGTGCGGAATTTTGTAATTGGTATATGTACCATTTCTTGATATCCAAGCTGATTTTTTTCATACTGAATAATATTCGATGTCAATACAATAGTTTGGAACCGTCGACCTGTTCTGAAGACCGCGCTGGAAGGTGGCTATAGGACCTCCAGATCAAAACGACACAACCTCATGTAGTTTCGGCTCGTTTGATTAGTATTGACGAGTATTTTCACCTTACACAGTCACCAGGGTCTGATTCACTAAATAAATAAGAGTGTGTGTGTCGTTGTCGAGTGTGTTTCATTTTTGTGTGTGTGTTTGGTGTTTCCAGAACGTGAACGCGGAACTGGGCCACATGTGTCACATGTGCGGGAATTACTCGGCGACGGCGCACCTCCTGCGCGAGCACACCCGGCAGCACGTCAACGCGTACGCGTGCGCGCTGTGCGACATGTCGGCGCCGACGCCGGCTGCGCTCGCGCACCACGTGCGGTACCGCCACGTTGGGGTCAAGAGTCACGCGTGCCCGCATTGCCCTTATAAGTGAGTTGATGATTCGATTACCGGGTTATAGATGGGATGAGAGGTTCCGGGTTTGGTTACCGACTGGATATACAATTTTATCTAGTAAGCGTCCTTGAGTCCTTTTGGAAATCCTATATTCTTTAAACTGACACATATTTCTTTATTTGAAAAAAAAAACAAACTTAACCTCAAGCTTACTTTAATGACTTTAATTACTCGTTCTTGTGATCAGTCATATCATATAATTGTATTATGTTTGTGTGTTTGGGAAGTAAGAGCCTTCATACTTGAGTTCATACCGGCCTCTTGCTGAACAACAGACAATCCTGTCTCGTGTCGATTGTTAGAGGTCTGTGAGATCCAGGGTCGTAGCTACCGCCGTATAATTTATATCAGTGATGTAAAGCCCTCGGGCTACAGGGGCCCATTCACAAAATAATATATAATGCTATATTCTGATTTCCTGTGTCGTGAGTAATATGGACAACACGCAAAATAAATAGTAATTTAAACGCATCATTCAAATCTGAATCACTGAGATCTGAATCACGTGAGAATTCGAAACAGGACCCGTTAGATGTATATCAAGATGAATATCAGTCACAATAACAATCCATGTGTACTGCTTGCTCTGCAGTCGGCAACTTGTCGGTGATGCGTTTACTAATGTCTATGTGATCTTATTCAAGTAGAAAAAATCAAAATTTAGACTTTCAATGATACATAAAATTTAGCTGTTAAAATAATTTCAAATGATTTACAGTGAGAAAGTAATGATAACTAAAAATTTAATTAGTAATAATTTACCATTTACCTTTTTCAGGGCTGTCACAAAACTTGATCTCCAGAAGCATACAACAACACACTTCAAGAAGACCAAGGAGGAGCAGGACAGTGATATTGGGCCTTCGGACGAGGAGAACTCGGACGGGGAGTTGAAGAGGAAGAAGAAAATTCCCAGGAAGTATGCGTGCCACTTGTGCACGGGGAAGAACAGTAAAGTGTTCACCCGGGGGAACAGACTCACAACGCATCTCGTTAAAGTGCATGGCGCTCAGTGGCCATACGGATACAGTAGGTTTCGGTGAGTCTAAGTCAATAGTACATTGTAGCCAATATACTAGACTGCTTAAGTACTTTTGTAATGTATGTGTGTTTGTGAAGGTTTTAGGACATTGTGTGTGTTGGTGAAGTTATTAGAACTTTATTTAGGCGAATGGGTGACTCATCAGCGGTTTATATGTTAAATTACTATTATCATTTATTAAATAAATATTTAATCTAATTTTTCTCCCTATTCCGTATTTCTCTACGTGACTCAAACACGAATTAATAAAGGTCCGACTTACGATCTTTACGACCAAGTGGACTGATGATCTGAATAAGAGAATAAGACAGCGGAGGTACCAGATATCAAAAACAGCCTTAATAAATAGCCTTTGTCACTTGTCACCTTTCGGAAATTCAGATCTTTTGCCCTCTTTTTTATTACCGAGTTCCGATTTCATAATTTGTTGTTGTATTCCGAGTTGGTTTGCAATACAAATATTTAAATTATTTCAAATTGTAATAGAAATCCATTACACTACTTATAGGACACCCTGTATACATAACATTATTATACATATAGTACAGTTGTATATTATTGTTTCCAGATACCAAATAAGCGACGACGGTATGTACAGACTGACAACGACACGATTTGAGTTTGAGGAGATATCGAGGAAGATTGTTGATGGTTACAGCGGACCTAAGGACTCGCTTTCCAATACCAAGCTGAAGTTCGACCTTAGACAAATATCCGAACCCACTGAAGACACGCCGAGGAGATTCCAGGTGATATTGAAGAATGAGGATGAAATTAAAAATGTAATGAACAGTGAATACAAGAGGGATTGTGGCGAAGATAACGAGGTCGAGATCACTATGTGTGATGTTGATGAAGACGGTAATATTATTAGCTCGCAGATTATAAATTCTGGTGTTGTTTTACGTGATGCGATACGTGACAGTGGTACTAATGTATGATTATAAATGGGATAGAATGAACAGAAATAAGACTTTATTCAACAAAGATATTTCGAACAAAAAAAAATATATTTTCATAAAATGTTAGTCTGTTACACAAATATGAAGTTTAAGGAATTGGCGCACAGACTGAGACAAAAATATAGTTCTGTTTCATTTGTATTGGTTAATTCCGTATTGTATTAGTATCATCTTGTGAATTATATTACTTTGAAAATCTTTAAAATGTTCCTCTATGAAGCCACGCTATATTTAATTAGATTTCATCAAAAAATAATGATTATTTATGACATTATTTTTGTGAGGATAATAACTAAGTACACTAGCGCCATCTGTGAACTGACTAGTTAAACAATTATATTTTGCTGTTCTGATTGTTTATTGATTATTGAATAAATCTTTGATCTTTGAATTACTAAGATAACTGAATTATAGTGTAATTTTGAACAGCATATATTCTATAGCAGAGGTTCGTTTTAAACAAAGGTAATCTAACTTTAAATAAGATAAAATGGACTATGTTACTTTAAGTGAAAAAGAAACAGAAATAGGAATCCCATAGACTGGTATTCAATATTACACTAACCATTGAATATAGTCAAGTAAAAGCAATTACTGGAGGTGAGTAACTTAAGCAAAATTTTTATAATTTAAACATAAAAATCATGAAATCGTTTAATACTCTGTGCACTAGTTGCGTAAGTTCTTCTTATTTCTTTAACTTATATAAAGATATAAATGTAAGGTTTAAAGTTAACTGAGGTGATTGTATTAGAAGTAATTGTGGAAGATTCTATACAGATGTTATGAGAGTTCAGTACACATTCCCTTTCCCGAATGGATTATCCAAATAATATTGTTGAAAGTAACACATGCAACAGGAGTTTGTTCTTATCAGTTTTGTTTATAAACAATTTTATATAGTTATTAGAAATAAGTATTGCTAATGCTTAATCATTTCTTATTTTGCGTTTTGTTTTCATGTGATTGAGATAATAATAAACAAATTGTGATGTAATTTTATTGATATAATAGTTTAAAAGACGTAATATTTGTATAAGTTTAACATATTTGTTGGCGTAATAAAATCGTTAGGTTAAGTTTTCTTGTTTTTATTTCTTATTTCATAAAGTACTGTTTTGTCTTTCACATTTATTTCATTAATGGTATATTTAAAACGAAATAGTTTTCTATATAGAAGGTTTAAATTCATTTAACAATATCCGCTTTGTATGTCAAGTCCCTTAATATCGCCAACGGTTTCCAAAAAGAAAATCTCGTTCAGATGCATACAATTAAAGATAATAGAAATTATAATGAGACCAACAGAAAATACACTTACGTAAGTATAATGTGATTATAATTATTTATCAAATATTATTCTTTTATTACAATTTTCTTACAGAATAGTAAGTAATATGCATTTTATTACATTTGTTTACATTATAATAAGTATTTAATCACATAATTTTCAAAAATACTTTCTTTATTTTTAAAAACATTGCTGGCAACACTTGTTTATTTTTTAAAGCTGGCAATAAGTCGTTGAGCCTCCCGGAAGCCGGACTCTATGGCGCCGTGGACAGCCGCGTGGCGGTGGTGAGATGTCGCTTCTCCCGCGAAACATACCACAGGGAACCTGTTTGAACCAAGGAACCACTCATGTTACCTCATGTCACTGTCACATTTGTGTCACAACGCGTTATTTAGCGCGCTGATGATGACACTACGTCCATGTGGTCAATAGTTTAACGTGCTAATTAACGCGTTAATTGGCATACAAATTAATGGGAAATAATATTTAGTATAGAATTTCATGAATACAGTCAAGCTTAAAAGTATCATGTAAATTAAGGTCAGTTAGGCGCAGTCCTTTACATTAATGTTATCGTAATGTATCATAGAATGGATAAAGTCATAATAAAAATAAACACTCGTTTCCTAGCGACGTTTTCCGTCACGACTAAGACTAACTCAACGATGAAAAATGTCATAAAAATATTTCCCTATGTATGAGTTTTTCTCTACCCAGGCTATATTTGCCGCCAACGAACAGCTGACTACACGTTGGTGCCGTCTTTCAGTTCGAGCAAATGCAGTACAATTCAATTGAGTTACCACTCATTACCTAATTTATCTATTAAGATTTTTTTTTAAATAAATTATATTGAATATTGTTTACCCTTTAGTAGTTCTGTGGTACAGTGGCTCGCTGAGAACAATGGCGCTCCCCCCGCGCTCCTCAGTGGCCACACTGCGGTATGAATACGAGCCCCTCGCCAGAGGATTGGAGGCCCACTGGGATCTGTTCAAGAGTAACAAAATGTGAGCTTTTTGATGCCGTTCAAATTGAAAATTACGAATAAAAAAAGTTTTCTTTTGAGTCAAGTGGAGGTTGGAAAACGTGCGATTTCGGCTTCCAAAAGAATTGCCAATTTAGTGAGAAGTAAATTAATCGAATTCTTTAAGGTCTTTTCAGCAGTAGATATAGCAGGTAAATCACATTAAAACACTTCAAGCTTTTTCAAGGATAGTCACTTTTATAATCCAAATACAATACCTATTAATCGGAAGAACTGCTCATGTAGTCCAGCGACTTTCAATAGTAGACACTCATACCATAGCCTCCTCCAAACCTCAAAAAGGTATACTATAAGAAGGAGAAGTTATTTAACTGAAGAATGATTGTTCTTTAAGTGTAAGACAACTTCTACTCATGGTGAAACTTTGTGAATAGAGACGAAGGTATGGTGCCAACTTTACTCTATTGAAGATCGCTTGACTTTGTTCCATGCAGGTTAATGTGTGAGAATATCTTGCTCTACTGTCCAATTAATATCCTTTTTTTTTAAGGAAATTGTTTGAAAGCTGGTAAGACTCCTCTCGTAATGAGATGATCTAAGGTGAAGGGTTTTAATCTTCCTCACTGGCCACGTGCAGATTGGCGGACTAAAGTTTACAAGACTATAGTATTACTTGAATTACCTCAAAATACTTTTAACAGGGCTAACGTTAAATTGCTTCTTGAAGACCACTTCCATAAGCTTCGCAACTCCAGCTTTGACCTTTTCAGGGCTAAGTTTCTCCATCTCCACGGCCCCCCTCTCATAGATCCAGGCTAGCAGCAGATTAGGTTGATGCTCCACAGTTAGAAACCCATACAGTTCAGTGACCCATTTCTCATCTCCTGTGAATTTGGCTTTATCCTCATCAGTCCAGAGGAGGGAGAAGTTGGCCGGTGATTTTGGCCACCATGGTTTGGAAAATTCTATGTAGATTTTGTCCAGTACGCACAGCTGGAGGGTGTCTATGGCTGTTACTTTCTCTGGGGGTAGGGGAGGGTTGAATAGATGTTGGTGTCTGCAAATGAAAACTAACTTAATAGAATTGTAGAATATACTTATATGCCTAAAATTTGGTTAAAGAGGTAGATATTTGGTGTGAATAAAATAAGATTTATAGGATATAACATGAAATCGTCCTCGTTTAGAAGCAGCTTGGAACGTGTTACCTTTCCTTCAAAACCCCAATAGACATAGTTACAATCACACTTTTAGCGGCATACAGGCTTCCATCTTTGCATTTTACGTGAACCAAGGAGTGCTCGGGCTCCTGACCCGGCTGGGTGCTCCGCCATTTGATACTCTCAACTTCTTTCTTTAGGACTATCTCAACTGGAACCTCTTTGGATGGGTCTGGATACTTGTTCTGTGAAATGAAATACACTATTGAAGAAAAATATTGAACCTACATAGGAATACAAGAATTTAAAAGAGGTTTGTTTCTATGTCCAGCTCCAGCTGACATTTATAGACAACTTGGAGACATAGTAGGTAATGATGTTTGCGAAGCGAGGGCTTTCTTGAGTTCCGGTCGAGGCAGACATTTATATGAGAGATAAAAGTTTGCTCTGAGCCTGTCCGTCTTATTTATGTTAACCATGCTATCTGCGACAGAGGGAATCCGAATGCTGGTTTTGAGTGTATAAGCGTTATTATTAGGTCATCTTTTATAAAATCTTTGTTTGATACAAGGAGAAAGACGGTTCATTACTTCAAACCTCCTGGCAGTTTCCTCTTACTTTTTCAATCCCATTCTACTGTGTTTATACTGTAAACTATGTATAAACGGATCCCTTATCCGCAGTAAGGGTTAGACAATATGCATACCCAATGTTAGTATCAACTCACCAAGAGCACGTCCAAAATTGTCTTAAATCCCCTCCCTTTCCAGTTCAGCATAAACTCGCCTTCGCATCCCCAGTTTTCTTCTAAGCCTCTCAAAGACTTTCCTTTCTTGGGATCGGACTGACCTCCAACGTGACTGTTTCTCTCGTACCATTCCGTAAAGGATTTGGCTAGTTTTGGGTCCTTTTTTAGAATAGGGTTGGTCTTGGCTCTGCGAAATATATTAACGGTTCTCTAAGATTTTTTGGGGAATAATTAGCATATTTTTGTCCCTTAAGTATTTTGGGGGCGTATTTAATATAATTTAAGAGCTAAGGCAATCTTCACAATTTATTCAGATGAACAACAATCTCGGTTGCATTATCAATTATTATAGAAATAAAGAAAAAATAACGGCTATATTGCTTCTGTCTTAAAGACCTCATAATATCGTCAAGTCGTCAATTTCATGTCATATCATTGTGTAAGAGAATAGTAAAGTACCTGCAAAATTACAATTTCTTTCACATATACTTAAAGAAATAAAAAGCATGTCATAAAATCATAATTGTATCCTATTCATCAATATACTTAGTTCAGTTTGAAACTACCAGCAAAAACTTTTAGTATTGAAGCTTGACGTTCTAAACGAGGTTTCTATAATGCATATAACATTAAAATTACCTACTAGCAAAATTTACTAGTATAATTTCGAGATGATAGCAATAAATCTTGGAAAATTTGAGAAATTCTCTTCAGTTTCCAAGAGCTACTTACGCATTCCTGATACATTCGCACAGTGATAGGACATTATTCTTGTCCGCTTTCCCAACCTCATCATCCATGCTCTTGACCATAACATCGATGGTAGCGTTCGGCACCAACTCACCGTTGGACTTGACAAACCATGTCGTGTCTGGGTTCGATGGTTTACCGAGAAGACCGAGAGGATTTGCTAATTCGAAGACTATATTGTCTTTTTCGCCATGGCACCTGAAATTGATAGTTGAGATTTAAGCTAAATAGCTTTTTAGATCATCGCTATATTATGTTATTTCGAAGCAAGTTAAAAGCGCTGAAGGTTGTTACTTTCTTTTCTGTTTTTAGATCAAGAGGTTCATTTATATAGCTTAAAGGCTGATAAAAAAGTAGACAGGTTATTCAATATTCAGTGGTCATCATCACCGAGAGAGGCGAGGAACACAATTTAAACAGTAGAACTATATTTTCATATAACATCCTGGCTAACATAATTCAAGCTAAAGTCAAGTTCTGGATAAAGGTTCCCTCACCACCCGGGATAACTTGATACCATTGTCAATATTTTTGACAAACCTCAATCATTGCTCTCGAAGATTAGTTGATTGTAATGTCCTATTTATGTTAGTTTGCTTTTTTGGCACAAAATTTTATTATGAATTTTAGTAAATTAATTGCATTTATTTATATCTGTTGGCACCTATGTATTACAACATTTTTAAAGTAATTCATCGTATGTATTGAGATATCTATTAAACTGTCTCCCAAAAGACATTGTATTTCCATAACAATAACAACACATGAGGACTTACCAAGCAGCACCAATGTCCAAAGCGCATTCCCCGAACTGGACAGTCTTGATCCTCCCTCCGATCCTATCATCCGCTTCTAATCCAAGGACCTTCAATCCGGCATCGTGAAGTTGCCTTAGCGCAGCGATGCCAGTAGCGCCGCATCCGATCACAATCACGTCCATAACTGGCCTGGAAGATAGTATCTGTTACTACCTATTATTGGAGACCTAAACAAGGGGGAAAGTCCTAAGGGACCCTGAAAAATTTACATCTACTGCAGCACTGTAACCACCCACCTTGTACAGTGTCACCAGATTATTTTTGGATGAAGCAGGTTTTGCATCCATTTGAGTAAAAAACGAAGGTTTACCTACTTACAAAATTTTATTTTTGTTTCAATTTAAGTTTACAATGATAGCGGATAGCTATCATTACATTAATTTATTAGCAAGCACTTTTAATTTTGGGCAAAATTATGGAATGCCTGACAAATCTATTGTTGCCAAATCCGTACGTTACAATTACCTAACTATTCATTAAGATTTGTTAGGTACAAACAGGCTTTCTTGGGTTCAACATCCCTTATTTGGTCAGATGAGACTAACTAACTAAATCAGCCGAATAGGTATACAACTTCTACATGACTCATTGTCGTGTACTTGCAGATGTACCTAATGTTTATGTTAGTGATTATCCTTGCATAAAATTTAACGCACTAAATTATGTTAATTACTAAATTACTTCTTTCATTTTATGCACTATCGGCTAATTTTATTTTGACGCCAATATCATCGTCGTAATAATATTTAAATGTTCCGTAAGAAGTTTTTACCTAACCAATAAACTAGTAAAACATTGAGTAATTTATATAAAATTTGCGAAATAACGTGGCACTATTTGATCCAAATCACTTAAAATGATTTACTTTCCCGCCAAAATTCAACTATTTATTTTTTAAAAACTTACGCCATCGCCAATAGTTGTAATTCCAAAGACAATTTAAAAATCGAATTGTTGTTTACAGAACACAGTGCGAGGAATGCCAATGCTAACTAAAGTAACTGACCATGATAATACGAAACTTTATCTCTGCAAAATGACCTCATGTTGTCTTTCACGTTACGCAATACGTGATAATAATGTTGGTACTAAATAAGTGGTGGTGAACTTGTAACGTAGAAGGGACTAAACGTCGATCAATAAACTGTTTCGTTTAAAAATTTAAATAAAGGTAACTTAATATAATAGTCAGGTTTATTCTATTTTATATTTATTTACGACTCAGACCGAAATCGGAACTCGAAGCAAGAGTCCTTATTCTCTGCTATTAGGAGAAGAAACCCGAGTTTAGAATTTAAACGATTATCGTGTAAAGATAAGGCTTTGACTCATTAGATTTATTAAACATATTTTGGTGTAACTAGTTTTTAACGAAGGGATGAAATCTCGTTTATCAAGGGGTGCAATCTTGGTCATCTGCCGTCGCATAATAACAAAACTAGAGTTAGTTGTGGCGGGGACAGGACTAGACTTACGGCATTCTCCGAGAGCCCGTTCGTTGTGATACGCGACTACGGATACCATGACATTGATAAAAGACGTATAGTTTATCTTAATGAAAATTTTTAGACGATAATTTGCATTACGTTCAAATAAATCTATTAAAACTGTTATTAGTGAAGTTTACAACGATGGGGAGCGCTATTTTAAATTATAAAGTAGATATCTATTGTATAGGAAATAAAAGTAAAAAACTTCATAGTTATCAAAGATACACATAAGATAAGTTCACGGAAAAATTTAACAAGAACCATTTAGCACTGCGTGTAGAATTCTGTGCTTTATATGGTATCTGTTTATGATAATTATGAAGTATTGCGTGTATTGATGCATGTACAAAAAGCCTTTTATTAATTTACTAATTAAACTTAACAAGATTTTATAATCATCGTAGCCTAACTTAATATTTATATGATTATTAATAATTTACAAACCAGCAATTGAATGTTTCACAGATCAGAAAGAAATCAACATCAATGCAAAACTCTGACTGGGAGCCTAACTGACGTGCGCTGCTTAAATATTAATGTATATTGAACATTGATATAATTATATGAGATAAATTATGTTTTATTTCTTCCAGCAATAAGCCGGTATAGATCGCCTTGCTACTCAATTATAATTTTGTTATACGCAGGCAAGGACAATTTGCGAGAATCCAAGGCACCCGAACATGATGGTCACCTTAAAGAAGATTGAACGCTGCGGACAACGTCCTGTAAATGGCGTTTTTATAAACGTATTACATGAGTTCTAAGAACTCTGAGGGCCTTAGTACTTCTAGTTCTTTATCAAACTACATCTAGTTATCTAACTTTGCTAGGACAGGTTTCTTTAATAAAACTAAGTAATGACTTCTGTTGACACGCGGGCTGCGGGATTCACCTCATCATTAAATCACGCGCGATCCACGCTGTTACAGTGCGTATTGGTTATGTTTGAGGATAAAAAATTCTTCACAAAAATATTAGAATTTGGAGTAGTAGACCACAGACTGCGTTAATTAAAAAAAAATGATTTGGAAACAGTTTTTTTTTTAAATCACAGTAACTAAACAATACTGGCCAAAACTTCTTTACAAAAAAAAAAGAAATGTCAATAACAAGTAAAACATCAATTTCTCTAAGAAAGTACCGACTTACTAAACAAAAAATAATCGAGTTTCTAGAATGTCTAATGATAGAATGAATCGCAAAAACAGCTAATGCGTCGCTCGTACTGGAAGGCCGGCGGCTGTTCGAGTAGGAAAATCGCATGTAAATGCAGTGAGAACTAGTAAATCAGGAACAGTGGTAGCTGAGGCAATTAAAATGCGGATGTGACTTCGATGAGTCCCGTAGAGCTCCAAAGATGACCATAGGAGGAATATAGACCATCCATTTGCTTAACTACGGATTATTTAAGGAACCCCTGTCTATCTGTCAATACTCATGACATCGTTAATAGTATCAGGTGTTACTTTTTGGAAATCCATTGTCATTAAGTTATTATTAGTCTACTTTACAATCCACGATTAAAATGTATGACGGTATATACTTTAAAACATGCGTGGTACCTCCCTCATTCCCACAAAGGAAAGCATGCACTACAATAAATTAAAGTATATACCATAACATTACCACCACGTGTTTCACTCCGAACCGGAGCATCATCAGGGTAAATTGACTCTACGATGTCGCGACTAACCATCGTAGATATTTATGACCATATCTCTCTTCATTTTTAGTCTGGTCTCCTATCTCTTTTTGTTTAGGTACCTTTAGGTTTAAGTAGTGAAATTGAGTGCGGGATTATGAATGTGTAGTATTAACAGAATGCTCCTCAAATTCGTAAAGCATTTGAAAATGTATGCAGTCCGGTCTTTAAAAATGTTAAAAGTTACCACAAAGTTCCGACTACAAATAGACCACAGGTAGACTCCTAGCCATTCATCAGATTTAGTTCTTTGGAAATCTTCCATCGTAAAATCAGTTACGATTAATGTCCTCAAGCTATACATGTTTTTTTAAACAATATTTCATATTTTCTACATTTACATACTGACGGATAATACACAGAATAAATCAGTTTACATAGAAACGTAGAAATGAACAGAAGTTCGTTAAAAAAACATTATTTGTGTGTCAGATAAAGTAGATACATTCAAGGATAAGATATAGACGTGGCAGGCAAGTTAGTAACCTTATTAAAATTATACTTACCAAGCCTAGGTTACCAGGGTCAAGTGGCAAGCTAGCTTATACCGTGTCAACATATTGGATTTATGAACGAAACCTCATATTCTGCACTTCGCTAAAACCCTACAACATATCACGTTACACGTGCGTGTACGTCGTCTGTTGTTTTATTAAAAAGCTAAACGTAAGGTCTGCATTAAAACTGTTGACATATTTTAATAGATATATTTAATAGTAGGCAAAATTATGTAGGCAGTTAAAGACTATTGATTACGGAAATTACGGAAATTGATTATGGAAAAGGTACAACGAAAATTTTAGTCTCGTAAACATTCAATTCATTTTGTATTCACGCTTGCGCTCCGGCAATTGACGGCTAAAAAAAGTTTTGTACACCAAAACGTCATTTCCATACATTTTCTGAGCGTAGCCACGTTAACACACTCATACCCTCGCAGTAGGGTTCCCTGTGTCGCGGGTGACATGGACAACACAAATAACACGTCACTAACACCCATAACCCGAGAAAAAATCTTTATTTGTCACATAAATATCTGTTCCGGTCCGAAATCGAACCCAGGACCCCTCTCTTCGCAGGCAGGGTCAATACCAACTAGGCCACGGGGCCGTAGCGTAAGTAGAAATACGGTTTGCATCCCTAAAACCCCTGTTATGATCAATTATTGATCAATAATTGACATAACAATTGACAATTTTAGTAAGTTAGATAATTAATTACTAACGGTTTATCAATTAATACTAATATCTTTAATCTTTAATCTTTTTTGCTGTAGGAGTATCTTTTCATTCTTATATAAGTACTAATTGGCACACCATGGTTATCACCGATGAGAAAATAAAGAAAAAAGGTATGTTACTGGTTCTCAAACCTTAGCTGGAACACTACAAGCTGTTTAGCAGCGGTATCAAACACGCGCTTGTTAGCTGTGATAGTTAAAATGACAGGCTTCAAGAAAAGGTAATTAATATTAGTAAGAATATTAATGAATTACCTCATAATATTATTGATAATAATATAATATTTCCGCGAAACCCTACCACAAAGCAGGGACTCACCACACCCCTGTCTATCGGCATAGAGTTGGGTCAATAATCTACACCGCACCAATACAGACAAAAACCTAACATTAACCTACATTCTGCATATAAATCTAAGTTATATAACCTCAAAAAAAGACACCATTTTACTATCAATCTTTTCCCCCACGATGGCACCTATCATAGATATTGAAGGCACAAAAAACGGCCAGTCTTCTATTAAACTTTTAAATTAAGCAGCTGTTCAACAGGTGTCGCTGTCAGCACACGTGTCGTCCGGCACGTGTGTACAGGACCTTACACTTGGTTGGACAAGAATGGCTACTTCTTCATCGTACGATACGACAAAGATATATTTTGCAGAGATGTATATTGTTTACTCACGGAAACTTACATGTGTGTGTGAGGCGTAGAGCTTAAAGGTTTTGTCACAACAGTAAATGTTGACCCATAATCGTCACACTGTTGACCTTGAATCTCCTTTCACTAATTTCAAAAAATTTGCGTATTACAAGTTAATTATCACTTGCTTCAGTGAAAGAAAACATCGTGAGGAAGCCTACACACCCAGTCAAGGAAAGGAATTTTAAATATTATTAATACCTTAGCTCATAATGCTTCGACTATATTTTAGAAGAAAATGTAAAGTTATAGTGTAATGTGTCTGTGAGAGGTGACCGTTGTAGTGCCGAAAAGTTCGTGCTGATTTTCGGTAGGTAGCGCGTGGGACCTGACTGAATATATCACAAATATTGAAACAAATGACATGTGTACACTGTACATATTCTAAAAGATTTAGTGTCGGCCATATTTGAAAAAAAGTTTAGTTCCGATTTCTTAATGTCGTCAATATTTGAATGAGCTGCGTTTTAATTTCCCTAAAATATTGGCACTAACTTTCCGGACAACCCAATACTGTGTAATATTTTAATTTATAACTGTACGAACACCATTTAAATTTAAAAAGTAACGCGTAGTCGTGTCGTAGAATGAAAAGGCGGCCAGTGTGATGTAATGTGTTTATTTTGGATGGCCAGCGGAAACGGAAAAGATGCGAACCGCCATTAACGAACAAAAGGTGAAGGAAACGTGATATATGATAGCACAGAATTAAATTGATTCTAACACAGACTTAAAACTTTGCAAAGAAAAGCTAGGTGTTTCAGTTATAAAAAAAAAGTATTTGAAAATAACTTTGATTTTTTCAAGCGTTAAAAGCGTTGATAATGTTATATTTTATTATTATCGCCAATTACTACTATCCATCACAACCCGTAACTGTCCCACTGCTGGGCTGGGGTCTTATCTCACAATGTGAGAGGCAGAGATCATAGTCCCCCACGCTGGCCAAGTGCGGATTGGTAGACTTCACACACCTTCGAGAATATTATGGAGAACTCTCAGGTGTGCAGGTTTCCTCACGATGTTTTCCTTCACCGAAGCAAGTGATAATTAACATGTAATACGCACATAACTTTTGAAAATTAGAGATGTGTGCAGGATTTGAGCCCACGCCCCCACGTTCGGGAAACCAACGTTCGAACCACTAGGCTATTATTACTATATATACTTTTAATTAATTAAGGAGTGGGCATATGAAGGGCACTTTATAAGATTTTAATTAAAAAAATATTTTGCAGTATAAATTTCCTTCAATTATTCTGTAACGCAATCCAAAATAACATACACTACTAAGATTTCGGTACCGGAAAACGAGTATGAAAATTGGTACCTTTATAATCCATAAACAAGAATACTTTGAGTGTTATAAATCTATCCATAATTAAATAGTTGCCACGATTCTAAAATAATATAAGACTTTAGCTTAATTTTTAGCCAGCAACATATTAGTGATGGCTTTGATGTTACTGAAGTTCATGTGGGATGGTGACCACTTACCAAAAGATATTTCCTGTGCTGTTTTCTTAGCCAATTTCACGTCTATACGTAAATTTTATAAAGATATCTTTTCTTGAACACGTCCAAGTTTAAGATACACTTGTAATGTCTAAACATATCTCCATTTGTAGATACGTTCTCTAATGTAAATAGCGTTAGATCTTCGGCGGATGTCCTTATCTCTGGTATCAAAGTTCAAACAGGTAGTTCTAAATTCCGTTCTCCTCAGTTTAATGTTAAATGCGCACGGTACTCGTACATTGCATGTTGCACATATGATGGCCGTACAAGCTCCAAAAAATTTTAAACTGTATTACAATTACAAACTTGAAAGTATCAAGAATTATTTTGCGTTTATTTCCGCCGATTACGTATGTGTTATTAAATTAGTGAATTTACTTTGCAAACATAACCTTAATATTATATTTGAAAGTACAGTGTAAGAAAAACACAATTACTTGATTCATACATTTTTGTGTTTATTAGATATCTAGGCTGAGATTCCACCAGAGACATAAGTGGAGAGAGATGCGGTATTAGACGAAATTGGAATTGGAAATCACGGTACGTACGGTACGCGTGGCTACAATGACGTAATCCTATTGGAAGATTATTTCTATGTGCACCGCCTAGGTACCTCTCACATATCTGGTGGTATCACAACCTTAAAGGGTTTTACTTATATAATAGTATACGCATTTTACATAAATATTGTTTCGTAATACGCCCTGATATTTCGTAAATTATATAAGTTAATGATCACCTTTCGAATTGAACCTCATTTAAAATTTTTCTTATATAATTCCGTCGTATGGCTCTCGGACATAATCCGACGTCTCGTGTCGATAATATTCGAAATTTGGTAGAACTCAACTTCGGGCTGATCTAAGTTGGATGAGTGACCATTATTACTGAAGTTTGAGTATATCTCTACTTCGTAAACATAAACGTATTGACTCCAGTGTAATTGCTTCGGGTTGGATAATTGTAGAGAGATCAAACAGAGATAATCTACATGTATTGTCGTTGAAGTAACAATATCTCCTCAATGTAATAGCAGGTTGAACCAGTAAATTGGAGATATTGCCAAAATAATACGTAAATATTATTTGCATATATGAACTACTTCCACAGTTATAATTGCTATACTAGTCGATGCAAAATTGAATTTTAAGTCTATTGCTTTAAAAAAGTTGGTTCTTTTTTTAAATGTTAGGTTTTGTCATTTCAACGACGATATCTCAAAGTGAGTAAGCGCAGCTCATAGAACTTTTCCATGACATATACGAAATCATTTCATGGGAATATCAATAATTTTTAGTGGCTTTTTAGGGTTTGTAGATTGTAGCCAGGCCTTTCACAATGAAATCCAGAAACTTGTCATTCGTTGAAATAAAATGATCCAAACTTGTGAATTTTGGAAAAAAAATTACATTGAATTTTTTTTGTGGAATAAAGTAACGGTTGTTTTCCGACGCTTTTGTTGATAACAAAGCGTTGCCTAGCAACCAATAAGAAAGGATTGACAACCTTTTTATTGCTGTTCTTTACTCACATGCGTGCGAAGCCGCGGGCAACATCTCGTATAAAATAATTGGTATTTTTTTTATTTACACAGCTTCTTCTTATAATTGAGTATAGATATATAGAAATCAAGTGATATACAAAAGGGACATTGATAATTAAGTACTACACGGTACGTTACACTTTCTTTTATATTCGATATTGAAATCCAAAACAATGACTACCGTCAGAAATCGTATATTTATAAAAAAGAACACCATTTGTAAATACAATTTACCGAATAAATAACTTGATTGCTTACGGCAAAGGAATAACTTCTTTAATCAAGAAAATAACAAACTTCTACAGAGAAGTTATTGAAATAAATTATCGAAAACAGAAGACAAAAAATTGTGAGTAGCAAAAAAATCTAGGCAATAAGGTTGAAACATCGTTGGTTCAAAAACGAACAATATCATTCGAATATTATCACAATGGAAATTCTCGGGTTCGTAACGGGGGATAAGTATAAGGGTGTCTTTATCCCGTTTTATTAGCGGAGCTCCGATTAATATGGCTGATTGAATCGAAAGAAATTGTTCTACAAAGATAGATAGATAGATAACAAAATTCGAAGATTATAATACCATTGTAATATTTGTTTCACGAGTATCATTTCAATTTAGATTTCAACAACGACTCATTACTTAGCATTGCTATATAAATTGGATATAGTTATGCAAAATAGATCCAACTACAAACACTAGCTTTTGAGAACATATGCCTTTTAATAAAATTTATACATTAAAATAACAATACTACAGCTTGTTTTTAAATTTCATTTAAATATTTCAGTAGGAAAAACGAACTATGTAGCTTGAATATTTTTTACTTATACCAAAAATGATATGGAGATGCCATTTGTATTATAAATAAAAATATTTTTGGTGGGTTGAATCCATTTTGCATAACTACGTCCAACTAGATTATAAAGTAGTTTATTTTTATGATAAAACAGGGTTAATGAACGAATAGTTATCACCGTAGTCTCTCGGGAATGTCAATCTACTAATATAGCTCCATACTTACACTATGGTTAAAACGTGTACACGTGTCACCCCACGTGTTTGTAACGAAACTAAACATATATAATTAATTTTATAACTTTTTAATGAAAGTGTAAATAAAGCTAGCTAATGAAAATACAACATGTTTATACCCAGATTAATATTGTAACGACGTCAAATCTGTATTACACATGTATTGTATACTAGATGTAGTCTGTAGCTTGGAAAAAACAATAGCAATAAAAAGATTGTCGATTCCTTTTTATCACTGGTTGCTATGCAACGGTATTTTGTTAAAAACTTCCTTTAATTTGGCTGAAATATACATTGTAATTGGTTTCATACGCACCATAGAAATGAGATGTTTTTTACGGTGAAAAGTGGCCTAGCCAAGCCAAAAACCATACCATAAGGGCACTTACACACTTACTTACACTTACACACCACCGTGAAAGAAGGACGAATAATCACATTTTCATTTATAATATTAGTATATATGTGTTAAAAATATTTATCAGATATATATGTATTACATATGTTCTGGGAATCTGTGATATAGGTACATATACCAGATAAGTTTTGTAAATTTGTATAGAACATACTTTAAAAATCTTAATGTACAAATAGGTTTTGTTGGTAATACAGAGAGCGTACTATTTGCCAGTCTATCTTTCTATTCAATTACATTGAAACCACTGAAAAGATGTAGATAAAACTTGGCATATTCAAAGCTTATATCCGGATCTTTTCCTAGGCTACTATTCTTATCGGAAAACGGATTTATTCACTCGCGATAACAGCTAAAATGAACTAGAGTAGTCTGTTAAAAACCTAGTAATGTTTCAACAGTATTTGTGCAACTGTTGCTAAACGAAAATCTTTCTAATATACAAATAACTAAAATTCAGAGTACCGCCTGAAATGTATAAGTAGCAATACTTAGAATAACTGTATTTTGTAGACGAGTGTTGAACGAAGCGAAGACGAAGTTGGCGTAAATATAGTGGTTTTAACATTTAACATTTTATGTTTTGCAAGTTTTTACCACACTTCTAATAGTGATGTACCGGAATCGATAAGAAGTTGCGAATATTGCGAATATAATTAAAACAAAATATTTACTCACTTATCCAGATATTAAAATTCGAAATTAACAGAATAGATACAAACTTATATTAAGAATTTTCGACAAATAATATTCACCATCATACTAATAAAATATTCTACGATTTATAAAACTGGTATTTTGAAAACATCTCTGTCAAAAAACAAACAACATTAATTTTCTATTATATATTAGCGTTAGTTGATAGTGATTACCATTATGGCGCTGTGTGTAAATTGTTATTCCCTAATACATTACCATCTGACGATGAAGTTCTGATCAATTACTACGACTTCAAAGTACGTTACGAATCATAATCATAATTGTATTATATTGATTATTGAAACATGCGAGGATTAGATTTTCC
>DWPA01001164.1:0-19781 GCA_018251375.1 Calpodes ethlius
AAATAATTCCTGCGCACACTCTCCAAAATGCATCCTGTAGAAACACGAGAGGCTGGCTACTCTTCGCCTGTGCTCGATAGCGCCCTTCAGCTTGCGATCCAAACCTGACACTTACATTAAACACCGGTCAATAATATTATCATCAAAATACTTCGATCATATGGGACAAGTACACAAGATTTATTAACTATAAAAATCTACTTGGGTTTACTTTGTAAATATCACTTGATGCGTGTCATATCCGAAGAAATTGCAGAAACAAACAAAAAAAATATTTGAAAATATACATTTTACTGGAAGCGTAACAACACTGCACATGAAGTTACGTCAACAACGCGCATACAAATACATTAAAGTTACCCGATAGCTCCGAGAACCGCGAGAATAGAAGTTCATGCAATTTACGTAAAATGTCAGAATGTACTCATACTGTCTTCCTGCGATAGCTAAGTGATTATAAAGCATTATGTGTGGAAGTGTTGACGGTTCGCAGGCACGATTAATTGATTGTAATTGAACAGTAAACGGAGATTAGGAACTCATCCTGTTGCTCCACGGCTCACGGCTCACGGCTCACGGCTCTGTACGAGAGTGATTACGTCGGCGCGGGGACCACGCAGCGGACACATTTAATGACTCGTACGTTACTTTACGCCACATTAACTTTCATTGTTTTATCTATTATAACCTATTACGTTAACGTTCCTAAGTATTGTAGTCAATAACTATATTAGGTCCCTAACATGTATATTCGTAGGCAACAACAAAGAAATGCGTTGTAAATGCTAGTTTGTCCAAATCAGGTAGGGTCATGAATATTATAACGTCAGTTCGTCATCATCTGATCACAACCCATAACTGTCCCACTGCTGGCTCGGGTCTTCTCACATACTGTGAGGTGTACAGGCCATAGTCCACAACGATAGCCAAGTGCGGATTGGTAGACTTCACACACCTTCGACAACCTAATGGAAAATTCTCGGGTGTGCAGGTTTCCTCATGATGTTTTCCTTTACCTAAGCAAGTGATAATTAACTTTTAGTACCCATATAAATATTGAAAAACTAGAGTCCCGTGCAGTATTTGAATTCACACCCCACGTTAGTGACACCAGCGTTCGCACCACAAGGCCATCGCTGCTGTCTCATATATAACGTAAGTATGAAATTAAATTCTATGCAATGTATTTAACATTTTAGCGTAATTTGTAAATACTTCACTATATGAGGCAAACTTTGACAGAATCTACGGAACAGCAAATTCTCTTTCAGTTCTAGTGTATATTTTATTAGAAATTTTATGTTTTTGCAATTTTTAATCAAGATAAATAAAAAATACTAACACACAACTAAGTCATCAACATCTTAATGTTAAAAAATATATCACAGCGTGGACACCAGGGCCGCGGGGGGGCGGGGGAGCGGCGGCCTGTCCCCGGCACTGGCGGCACTGGCGGCACTTCCCACGTAGCGAGTGAACCCGGTAATGACGATTTACTGGACTTACAATTTATCTCGTGTCCCGCGGAGCGTGTATTGTGGCAATACTAATCAATTTATATATCTTCATCTAGTAGTATCTACCAATTGCAACTGATATAATTTATTCCAAGTAGATTTTTACAAAAACACTTTTCAAAGGGCAAACTAAACATATTATTGGATAGGTACATGTCAAATGTTCTGCTCATTGAAATATAGTGTTAAAGTTCCGCCGAACGACAGACCGCTGCGTCACGGAGTGCACGGCTGCACATGTCCACGGTAATTGGCGACGATGCGGCGCTGCGCCCTCGTTATTGGTTCACAAAATTAACATCATTAGATTTTCTAGTCGAGTGAGCTCTTTCATTTTAGTTGACTCACATAAAGTGCAGGAGAATATACGCCTCCTGTACTATAAAAGTATACGGGCAGAGCATTGACTATATGCATAAAAATAATTTAAAAGTGAGGTGACGTCATCGGTCCAGACATTTCTCTCTGTACGGTATCATAGAAAACGTTCGCATCGTCACCGCATTCACGGATCCATCGTGACTGCATTAACGAGTACACCCTTGCGTTAGCGGATATTCTAAACAATTAAACTAAATTCAGTGTTGGAAGCACAAATATCCTTTATTTTCATCATTATACGGTGTACGGTGTACGGTGTAAATCGTACACTATTGATATGAGAGGCACCACTGAAAATTGTAACATTGTATTAATACCATCAGTTATGGGAGGCCTATATCCAGCAGTGGAATTTCGAAAGTTGACAGATCCATAAATAGATAGATTATTACTGAAAACTATGTAAGGTCGCTGAGAATATCAGCGTAGACTGTAAGTGCGGCGCCGCGGCGTGACCGTGCGCTGTGTATGCGGGTTATGGCTCCGTCAACTATGTACATCGGCGTGTACTTCATCGGCACCGTTATCCATATGTGTATATTTAATTGATAAACGTATAATTAACAAGCAATGGGCACATCGTGTACATGTCGTTTCGACAACAATATGGAAGAATCTAAACCTTTTTTGGATTGCGTAAATCCGCCAAATAACCGCTCTCGCTTTTATCAACCGCCAACCGACTCGTCTACTATCATCTAAGTTCATAGTTCGTATGTACACTCTTGCTTTCTTTTCTCTCCTTTATTGAACGGAAATGCATATAATTTTTAATCTTGAAGGGTAGTGTAAAAAAAACATGTGAGCTTCGAAAATATAAAGATCACAACAAAACAGAAATCTATATTTAATAACATTTTAAAACTGGTATTAAATTCACAATATTCAAAAAATACTTAAAACTATTTTTAAAGTACAAAACAATTAATTCTCTGGACTCTGTACACCTGTCGCTCTTCATCTTTGACCCTGAATGTTACTCGTTCCCGCTAAATTAGCAGATGTATCGGTGTATCGCTAGTCGGATCATCGTAATGATCTTCAAATTTCTTTACACGTTTTCTACGGCTGCATGAGCCTAACACGTCTCACTCAGTGATTAGTTGGACAGCTAATGATAACAATGGTAATACAAATGGAAGCTAAAGTAAACCCATCTCCTATATTGGCAAAACAACAAATATTATGTCAGTTAGAGCTGCAAAACTTTTTTATTACCGCAGCGAGAGCCGCGCGGGAGCCGCGCGGAGGCCGCTCGCAACTTCTGTATTTAATGTTCTGAAAGTAAACGATCCTACTCCACGACTTCCCGATTATTCACTTTATTTTCTGTGACGAAGTTTCTGCGACTTTGACAGAAACTTTGCTTTGTTCTTTTTGTTTAAAACGTTCTCGTCAGTATTGCAACTCTCGTCTGGTATTTAGTTTCTAAGCTGCACCATATGTACCTATACTTATATCTAGAAATTCCTGCGCCCCGACTGCAGTGCGCGCACCGACATGTGGAATAATCTGAACTGCTTTATTATAATGTTACCTTTGCTTTTGGTTACTGTTACTGTTATTGTCGTTGCTGCCCACTGGTGATCTTTCTCGGTTGTCTTCACTCAGCAAAACGAATTAAAGTGTCATGAAACAATTGAATTTGAATTATATTATTATTCCATCCGTTACTGCGCAACTTCGCGGTTTTTATTATTATTCTCCACCCGGCAGAGTTCTAAAATTGAAAAAGCTTTCATTTAACAATCCAACAAGTTCCATAATCGAGTGTTGGTCGGCGCTCGGATGGCGCGCTGCCAGCTACTTGTACGAATCCGTATGTAACTTTACTTTGGAAACTGCTCCGAATTATCCGCAAGCCGAAGACTTGAGCGAATCCCAGATAATGACGTTTCTGTTTCGTGATCAGAACACTAATAGTCACCCACCAACGTTTGTACGTACTGTGTCGTGCTTATATATAGGTACAATAAGATTTACTGCAAGAAGCATGCTTCTCCACTTTATTTAAATAATTGCTTGATTAGGTCAGCCCAGCTGATTGAAAGCAACGATTTAACTGTAGAGAGTATAATGCTCAAACGTGAACGTGAACGTCAACTGCAAACAGAATCATAATAAGTATAAGTTGCGAGGCGAGCAATATGTAACTTTTGTTACGTAAAATATTCTTTCGTCGATACTTGTAAAGCTGTTTCTTGCGTGAAGCGTAAATAATTCGCTGATATTATCAATCAGTATCAGACATAATATACAATATGTAACAACTTTCGTCTTCTTATATGTGTGTCTTCATATACCGGCTGTCAATGTGTTAGTGAAGCCATTTCAAATATGTGCTCCAAGGGAACTTAGGTTTTACAGCCCTGCACGTTATCTGGTGGGAGACAGAAAAAACAAACAAAACATTAGTAGCATAATTATACTATTCCTACAAAAAAAAAACCTCCATTTATTTCAGGGCTACGCCAAATATTTCCTTGCCGAAATATGTTGCCCCGTCAAAAGTGAATGAGAAACGCTATTTATAGTATACAGAAGAGAACGAATAATACCTAAAGGTATTAATAGTGTAACCCGAAGAGAAAGAAGGTAGCAGCGCGCATCCAGCTGCCGGGACGCACGGAACGACGGGGACGTCTGAAACGTGACTTTGCAAGCGGCGGAAATTACATGTCCTCGCGTTTGGTACGTCCTGATACATCCCAGGACCGCTTTGATAAATCAGCAACCTCGCAGAAGGGAGTTCCTACCGCCAAGCCTCGAGCCAACTCATCATCAGAGTCAATGTTGATCGCAGACCACTGCTCCTCGTTCCACTGCAATGTGCTGCCAATTTCAATTAATTTAGCGACCACGGAATAAGCTTTAAGTTTTTAATAGAAGAATTTTGCTACTCATTTAATTTTATTAGTTCGCTGCCAGCTGGAATACGAATGTGCGGTTTGGACTCCTTGGTGCGGTCCCCACTATGTTACTTTTTCCCGGCCTCTTGACAATGTAAAACGTGCATTCACGAGACATCTGGGTCGCCACTATCGTAGTATTTTCTATCGTACTAACAATATTCTTCGCCATACGTAATTTAAAGTGTTGCTACTTAGTAAATATCATTCTATATTTTTATGATATTTCTTGAAATATCTAAATCTAAATTAATATCTGAATATATGGACTGTATTTACTTACTCCAAAACATCAACGTTAGGATCCCATACAAATATCCACGACCCACTATTATTACACTGTTTCATGCTGCTACAGGAAGAGCAAAACTTGTAAAATACTCTCCTCTAACAGATTTGTGCGGATTACAATCAAACGAGCGCTCTTATTCAAATGATATTATTTATGGCTCTTGTCTTGGTCTCAAAAATAAGTTAATGTCAGAAATATCAGAACATATTATATTGTTTTCTAAAACTTTTGTTGCGTATCGTATTATTTATTATTGCCTCATATAGTTTCATAATCAATATATTTGTAGGCTATCATAATCATATATAATTATGTATTAATCTGTAAATCATTTTCTTTTGCTTCAACAGGTTTCACTAGTCTTTACTATGCATGCCTAGAATCGGTTCAAGTAGTTATACATTAATAATGTTAAAATAGAAATGTTGTGTAGGTTTTGCTGTTAGTATGTCTAAATAAATTTATTAAAAAGTATGGATTCCCACAATATGTCCGGCCTCTTGTAATATAGATAACAATTCTTAGTTTCGAATGCAATTGTTTTAAATTAAATACATATTACAAAACAACTGCAATTTTACGTTTTAACGCCCACAAATAATGAAATGTTCGACTCACAAATACGTTGTACGTTCCGATATGATCCGACGGGCGTGCCGTAGTTCCTATTGATTTACATAAGTTGAAACCTCAGCACGGCGCGCGTGTTGCGTGAAATATGCTTACAAAAATAAAGCTATTAGTTACATTCTGTCGTGAGGAGGTGTGCTGACGGCGCTCGGGCGCCCCAGTGTGCCGCAACCGATCCTGCGTCAGCATCCCGATACGTTTATTGATGTGATTGTGTTAGTGTCTCAGTATCGGCTGCTGGCTTTTAGCATTAACTCTCACTACCTAATGAGGAATAGACTTGACTCTAATAACAAGCGATGACGTACTATCGAAAACGATGAGAAGCCTCGCTCTCGCGACGTTAGCATGCTACGGACCTTGCGCACTTCCATCAACTTATACACCTGTTCGCTAACGTGGACCAGGCATATTACAGGCATATACAATTATTTACTTTCACCTAAGCAAGGGGCAAAACAGTCCAAACACAGAGATACAAATTAAAATAGCTATTTATATGGGGAAATTGTATACCTAACATTAAATACATACGTAATCAGATTATCTAGAATCGTGGAGCGACGTGACCCCCGCCCTGGCAGCGCGGCGCCGGCGGCCCGGTCTCAACAGTGAGCTAATTGAATTCGTTGGCGCTCGAGATCCACAATCGAATCACTCGATGTAGTGAACGATAATAAAATTGGTAAGTTATGTGTATTCTACTTTTAGCCCCACTTTTCGATATACCTAGGACCTTGCAGCTGCAAAATGAGATGCCAGGATAAACTACCTAATTGGGTCAAGTAATTCACTTTTTCATACCCGACCCCGGATAGATCTTCCTGTTTTCTACCTTTTTTATAGCTTAGCAAACAAATGGACCAACTCAGTTATATGTAATAATCAGATCTTGGCAAACGCATGAACATTTGTGGTATTTTCTGTAGAACTACTGATATTCCGAAAATATTATTCCGTTACCTAAGTGTAATGCAGACGTTAAAACGAAGAACAGGCGCAGGAAAGCAAGTTGAATAATTATAAGGTGTTACAAATACATTTCATGTAAATGTTTGGCTCGACTATACCATGCAAATCTTCTTCTTCTTATATATAACAATGAATGTTTGTCTGTACATCCGTTACAGGATTGTAAACGATACATTTTTGACTGGGGGCGCCACTGTCATTCCAATTAATTTCATATATTTCCGTGGCAACTCGTGTTAGCAAAGCGCGCACGGTTCAGCTAGTAATAAATAAATGAATGTATGTAAATAAATGTTTTACTACAGCTAAATGCAGAGCGCAGAGCATATCATTATGTAAAGATTAATTAAGGACGTCTGCTCGTTCGCCGCCGTGGGAAACAATCGGTCGTGAGACCTGGCGTCCGCACGTCACGTGAACAAACTTCCTCCGAATTCCTAATTAGACAGCGCAGGAGTCTCGTCCGCGAACTTTTAACGAGACTTTATAACGCACTTTGTCTTTTAGATTATTAATTTAATTAAATTAGAAGGTTGCGAACTCCGCTTCCTGGTTTTGACGGTGCTCGTGGTGCGATTGTGATAAATTTTAATTTGCAATAACACTTATATCAAACACTTTTACTATGTGTGACTTTTTTTTAGTTATTTTAATATTTTTCATAGAATGATAAAAGTAGAATAAACCAATTGTTTAAATAAATAAAAACATGCCTTTAACTAACAAATAATGTGGTAACTGTGTCGCTCGCTTGCGTGGAGCCAACCCAACGTGAAGTATCAGGTCACACTTACTTATAAACATTGCTGGTTAAAAAAAGTTTATAAAAATAGTAGGCACGTATGTTACCAAGTTGTTTGTCTCGATTTTAGGACGTTATGTCGTAATCAAAAACATATTGTATGGGGAAGCTACTAAATTGAAATGAAGTTTGTTATACGCAGATGATTCCGTAAGTCATGCCTGCAGCGAGACCTTACCGTGTTCCAAGCGTTCCCGCTTAAACTATGACATTAAGTTTGGCGCTCTGCTTATACCAAATACTCAGCAATCAGAAATTAAGCTGCAGGTCTCCTTAAAAATTAGAAACAATCACCTCGTTACCCAAATATTAAAAGTAGAATTATTTGTACATAAACATATATTTTAAATAACTACCTACATATTATTTCGAATATAAAAGATAATATCGAAGATAGGAGCTGCGACCACAGAAGTTTATTCAATTAAAGTTATTGACAAGTTTCCGCGCCTTTGTTGTGAAGTTGAAATTAGTTTTGTAAACAAATTAAGACGGGCACAGGTACCGCCAGCACGCACGCAGGCGTTCGCCCGGCGACACGACGGCGACACGGCGGCGACACGGCGGCGGATCAGCGCGTGTCGACTTCACTTTTCATTTGACATAACAGGAGAAGAGAACAATGGAGGAGCCGGAGCTACAACACTCGGCACCGGAGAAGACACATGCCGTTTGTGACGACGATATATGATACCTTAGTATTGTAATTTTCTGTACGTCGTATTATGTTCTGTAAAAGGTATATTTGTACGGCAACGTCGTAATACGATTCAATAAGCTTAAGTTCTCAACTTTTGACAAAATGAATTAATTAATTTTAATATCTAACAACTTAATGTGGTAAAACTTTTTGGAAAGCAAAGTAACTTAAGTGGCAGTTGTTAGTTGTAATTTTATCCTAAATAGGAGTGTAGGCGCGCAACTTAATATATTGCCTTAAAGGCTGCCAGTAACTGTCGGTGCCTACGCTCGATTGAATTATAAAATTACCGTAGCTTTGTCACAGATACGATGCGATAATTTTAAAGTAAAAATATAAATAATCGTTAATTCCTGTCGGGTGCTGAAATTTAACTATCTACCTGTGAACTGAGCATTGACATGTCGGTCACTCGCAGCAATTAACTATATAGATTACGTTTTTAAACAATAATACTTCCGCGCAATCAATCGCAGGCGACAATTTCCCTGTTCGATGGCATGTCTTTCAAAGCCCTAGTTCGTTACAATCTCTCATATTATCAATCAAATAAAAAGATAGATAAAAACATCAAAGAACTATCAAATGAAACGTTAGCTCGACAAAGCGTGACATAACGCGAGTCAACGCGTGGCCGCGTCACAAAATCTACACGAACATGTGACAAAAACCACGAAAATGTCGTTGGCCTTTCAGTCGTTTTCTATTATATCCTGGTCTGTTTGTGTCCCGAAGCCACGTAGGAAAAAGTGCGTTAATGATTTGTATTGTTTGCAGAATATTTATTAGCTCAAAAAAAATGGAATATAATAAACATGATGATATTATGAACATGATAATACAAGAAGCAAAGGACAAAGTTTGCTCAGGGACTCGTCGCCCTGATGTCATCAAGCTTTTTATTTGCAGTGAAATGCGATAACATGTGAGCACTTAAAAAAATTCTTCCATTAACTGAATTTTGTGATCGTACCTAGAGTTGAGCGTTCCTTTTTGACGTCGAATATTTATTGGTTGTATAAGTATTCGATAAAACATAAAACGAGTCCGTGCTCGGAGCTGGCGTTGTCAGCGACTTCTCTGTCCCGACGCTCGACCCCTCATAGTCCTCAGCATCCGCGGGCAGACCGCGCCCTCGTTCGATCCATTCGATTAAACAACTGATCAAAAATATAACTTTTTACTGAATTGTTCATTTTTAACGCGTGTTTAAAATTAAAGAACTTGGAACTCCGTCATGGCCGTCCACCCGCCCACAGCATAGTAAACATTTGAATCATGCAAACAAAATGGTTGAATAAATTCTTTAAATTGTAACGTGAATACGTTTTTATATTTGCCTCCATAGGAGGTGTCAATCCAAAAAACCGTTGAAAACAAAATCGGGAAATACAGATTGATGTTGCGGCTCCATATGTTTCACACATATTCGATATAGATAGCGGAACAATTATATCATGTGCTAGAACAAATAGACAGTGCAAGACATTTCATGTGGCGGAGGAGAAGGGGTCACTATTTAGAGATAATTTTGCACTTTTTGACTGTACGAAGCTAGAACATTAGATTAAATCTTAATCGATAGATCTCTTGAATATTTGACACTGTGTATAACATTCCTGCAACATTGACACACGGCACAGACATTTGGTGTTAAGTAAAATAAACCTTGGGAGCTTCCATAGCGAGTGCTGCGTGGGTAACTTCAGGTTACACCAACATAAAGTATAACTGTATTGTTCCTGTCCACATATAAATAACATATTTGTGTATGTACAAGTACTATGACTGTGTCCACGATGTAGCCACACTTATTTTTTTCAAGTTACTTTCTGTAAACACGAAGCGGTAATGATGTGTGTTCGTCGTCGACCACATAGTATTGCAAAGTCATTGAAAAGTCAGTCGTTAAGAATATTATGAGTGAGCTATGGCCATTTTTTTATATTGGAGTCAATTCCCCCTACTTTGCCAGCTAAATGTGTGGTGTTGGACATGTTGAACAAATCACGGCACATTATTGCATCGTCCGCTGCCATATTTACTAATATACGATACATTTTACATAAAAACTATCGTGGCCACTTCGCGCTTGCAATATGAACGAATAGTGCTCGGTAACCTCACAACTACGAAACCCAAAAACGCCAACGGGCATGGCCGAACGCGCGCTCAGCCAATTTTATATTTTTGATATATTTATCCTCATTTTATCGATTTCTATCGCTACCCTGTGTTAAAAAATTCGCAGGCCTGGCGCGAGATCAAAGAACGAAATGAACGCGACAGCTGATAATCATGATGTAATAGGAGAATTTAATTCTGTAAGATCTCTTCCGGGGTCATAAATCTTTGCAGGAATGTTCAAGAAAAATTTGGACAATTATTTTCAAAGCTTCAGATAACTATTCTTAAAACTTCCAAGCTGCGAAAAATTATACAGCCATTTGGCTTTGATATAATTCCTTTGAAGTTAGATGCTCGTGGTCATAACTATCCAATCCAGAAACATTTACTGGTTCAACCATCGCCCGAACGAATGATGTACATTATGTATATGTGTTGCAAAACACTATTCGTAATTCATTTGTAAAGAGTATTGTGATGCACACGAGACACGTAAACAACGACGGCGACTAAATATAACTTCCCCGTTCATCCCGCGCGCGTTAAAACATTTTTATAATTACTATGCTTGAATTCTAATTTATTTTTCTCAAACCCACGTGTTTTTCGAAACATTAGTATTAGCGCATAATTCTAACATGAGTGAATTAAAAAATATATAAATGTTATTTGTATATTTGTATTATTTTTTTTATTATTATTTATTTGTTATTATGTATGTCATTTGACAAAGCAGAACAAAATGTTTGGAGCCTATTTGACAATTTTTTGTGTAAAATTATATGAATCAACGCGCTCTCTGATAAAGACTGAGCGTGTTACCCATCGCCGTCAACATAGTAGTTGACTCTAAAGAGGTAACAGAGTCCTAGAAATGAAGCTCAACATATATCTAAAACAAAAGATCTTGCAATCAACACGGTACAAGAAAAAAAATCTCGTCTCTTCCAAACTATCCTCATTGGCCTCGTCTTAACGTTTCGTCGAACCCTCGAATTCTTTGTTTTTTGTGACTGTTTCATTAGCAAATTCCTTCCTTTTTTCATACTTGTCTTTGATTTCATACCGCTGTATAGATATGTTCGTGTCATACCGACTTGTTTCGCTGCTACAGGATACTGAGCAGGGACACGTACTAAACGTATCCAATTTAGTTAAGAGTTTGAATTGTCTTTTTACAATACATGATCTAAATATAATTTCGAAAAGCAACCAGCCGGCTTTTCGTATACTGTCGAAAGAATTCGCTTTCCCGATGAAAACATATTAAGTGTGGAGTTTGCAGCAACCAAATAACTCACGGTAAATGCATGCTCGTAAATATTTTTAATATTACATTGCTTTTAGGAAAACTGGTTAACTTTTATTTTACGAAAGCTGCGCATTGAGACATTATTAAATGCTTTTTGACGAGGAAAGGAATGAAAGGGAAACCAAAGCAGTTAAAGCGTTTTCAGTAGTAATTGTTATGTCCACACCAATTAAGAAAATTAAGAATAAAAACTTTTAACAAATATTCGAACCGATTTCAAAAACATTTTATCACAAAAGTAGCCGTAGAGCCAACAGCGACGGTCCATTAAAAAAAAAAGAGCACGAAATTGTTTTTGAATTAGATAAACTAGATCTCAATGACAATTGTAGGAAAGGTATTTAAAATTGTTATCGTAAAACACTCAAACATCCAATAAAATTTGTTCACGGTAAGTCATAAAATAAGTATGTATATATCCCCAATTGTAATTATTTGGAAGCCATACTGCCACTGAGCTCTCTGTGCTGCCCTCACTACTAGAATCGGTAAATTTGGAGTTAATTATACGCTTTTAGATGATACATTTGCATATATTTCATGATAATATATTCCACCTAAATATCGCCCCGTTATAATAATACTACTGCGTTGAGGTATAGTAGCTGAACTCTAAGTTCGTACCGCTCGCCCGTTCTCAGCTAAACATAGATTTTTGTACAGTAAGTACCTCGTATTTAATCTGCACAAAGGGATTTGTTTTGTTTGAACAATCAATATTTGACGATCGTGCTGTCCCGCCGCCTCCGACACGTCGAATCGTCAGCGAGCGCGCCTCGAGTGCTCTGCTTCTTAAAGGGAGGGCTCTCCGGGAAGTCGAAGGTATTTTGTATTGTATGAAAGAAATTTATAGTGACCGACACCGGTTTGGATCTTGACGACCAACGACAGAATAGCGTTTTGAGTTCCAACCGTGTGTCATAAAGAGGATCAGGTGATATTAAATCATTTTGTTATGTTATTATTGGCCTACTTTTCAACCATCGCAAAGTTTATACGACTAGCTGTCGTAATTTCAACAAATTCGGTGTTGGTTTATTTTGGTGCATGTCGTCCTTGGTGGGAGAGAGGAAGGTACCACGCATGTCTTAAAGTATATACCGTCATACATTTCAGAAGCGGATTGTTGCAAAGTAGATTAATAATAATCATGGACTTCCGCAAGTTAACGACGCTATTAACTATATTAAATCAAGCTGTTTGTTTCTCCGTTAATCTCCGAAACTGCGCTATCGATTTTTCGAAACTTTCAGTGAAGCCTTCAACTTACACATTGGCTAGTTTAGAGATCCGTAACTGAAGCTTCATTTGCAACGTGGCATTAAATGTAATGGTATTAGGCAGTTACGATGTCACCTAGTGTATTTAAAACCTACAGAAACTATATTTCAAACATACTAGATACATTTTCTTGAAAAATAACTATTCATGCTTGTCTTAGTTTTTTCAAATCTTGCAAGTGAAGGCCAAGAAGTCTCAATAATGTACATATTTTACAATAATTCAAACCTCTATGATAAACTAAACTTATATCATATTAAGATTATTTTACATCACATACTCTAAAAAAACAATTCAATAACATCATGAGAGTCACCATAGTGAAAGTTACTTGATAATTTATCATACTGTCAGATAATAAAATGTAAATAGTAGATGGCGTGAAACACTAAGTGTTGCCAACGGTAAGAGATATAGAAATGGTGCTATAGCAAACATTTTTTTCAGAATTTTATAGTAATAAGTAACAATTTCTGGAGCACATTGTATCAATTATGGACATACTGTTTTGTTTAACCCAACAATGGCCCACTCTTGAGTTTTGGTCCTTTTCTATTACCAAGAAAGCCCAGAACTGTAAATAACTGTGTTATAATCATCGAAATGCCGCTATTGAATAAATAAAGTATCGTATTTAAACATTATATTTAGTTATGAAATTCCAAAAATGTATTAAAACGTAGCGTTTACTAATACAGGTGATAGACCAATAAATTTAAACCAACAAATAAATGAATTCCATAATTTTCCTGAAGCGAAGCGAGGGCGGGTATTCTAGTTATTAAATAAATATGGCTGCGACCGCATACTAAAAACGCCAGAAACTTTTAAAAACTTTCCCTTTAAATTATAAACTCATATTTACTGTGAAACTGGCCAATAATTTTAATTTAGTTTCAGTTACGAAAACTATTTCCATACGAAAACTCGATCGTACTCCACCTTAATTGATCCTCTTAAACAAATAATATTACCATCAACGCAATTATCAACCGATCAATTTCATACCGATCTATTTAAACGTTCAAACCAAAACCAGTGGCATGTAATTTTGAAGTACGGGTAAATCAGTAACCATAGGGTTTATTGTTCTCCGTGTGAGAGTGTGCAATGTACGGGGACATACCTAGTTGCCGAGGTCCGGAGCGGACGGCGCGCCGCCGCCGGCCGGCTCGGCACAACCACGGATGGTTTAATCTACTTGTGTAAGCACTCACACGAGGTTTATAGTATTTAGTTAGTTAAGTATGTCCAAAAGACCACAGCATTAAGTGTGTCTTAATGTATATCAGCGGCGAGCGCTCGCTTTGTTTCAGAATAAGATGCTGAAAAATTTGAATCAAACAATAATTATTTCTTTTATCTTAATATTATTAAACTGTATGTATGTATTAAACTATTTTTTTGTCGGTGTCAGAAAAGTCGAAAAAAATATATAATTTTGTATATCTGTTTTATGATATGATGCAGAGACTGTATCACTGGAGAGACCTGTGCCCTGAAGTGGATGAATTACGGCGTTGAAGCCAATGAATTAAGTCCTTAATTTGAAACCCAACACGGCACTGTGTCCTCTATAAGACGCCATCTTGAATTCAGTGCGACGTCACCTGAAACTAGCAGACATTACTTCAATTATGATAAGTAGTTGAGAAGTTGTGCGGCAACACACATGTACTGGTACACATACGAGCTGAGATCATACCGCTACTTAAAGCTTGGCAGTGGCGGGGTGCGACGGGAGTTCTACTACGTGTTTATCACATTAATGTTTGTTTGTTTTTTAAGGTTTTTCTGTCAATCTATTATCCACGACAAATAATCCTTCCAAAGATTTAGCGTCACGTAAACTTATGTTTCTTCGTATGATTTCATGTCTAAGTACACTCAACAGCGTAGTCCACGGTGCTGCCTATTCAATACTTTTTCTTTCACACGGGCTCTTTTATTTGATATCCATATGAAGTAGATTGAGTTTCGTGAATATACATTATTGTATTGTCGTAGAAACTAAACGCGTGTAACAAATTCAGATCAGTGACTATAAAAAGCGGGTAAAACATCAATCGATATCGCCTAAATTTCCCCACACAGGGGACAAAATAAAACTGTAAGCTCTAGTTTATTCGCTCCTCCGCCAACGAGGGCCATCGTTTCATTATTTCAGAAGCTTGCGTCGTAAACTTATAGTACTTTGTGATATAAGTAGGTTTGGTATTTTCAGTCCAGCCCCTCACTTATCCGGCGCGATAGGAGCAAGGACATGGAGGAACGTCACAACCGTAACCACGTATCGCGCTCACATCCACAGCAAAGGGTAACTAGGTTAGATTAGACGACAAAGAATACGACATCGTGTATTCGGTTTACGACGGGTCTCTGGAGATGAATATCGGTAAAACTTGTCTTGGCGGATGACGTCTTATTAGAACGTGCTTCTCAAATGGATGTGGTACTGGTACTGCTTGTAAGCCATGTCTTCCGTGTATAGATTCGGTATCGAACAAGATTAGTGGCGGTATTGAGGTACCCTACGGTACTAAGTCCCAACCCCACGTCGGTAAACCATAAATAGGGAATGTTGTATATTATTGAATTCTTTATATAATCAATAATTACATTTGCGTGAAGCCTAGAAATTTACCACTTCCTTATCTAAGTCAGCAAGTAAACTACTATAATATATTTACCGAGGTTTCACAACCAGTACCTTGTTTCTTTCTGCCTTTCCCTTATTGTTTAGTGATGTCTTCTTTGTCCAGAATTACTGAGGTTCATGGTCTACCGCGAGCACTTGGCGTCAGATGGCTCATCTGTTAGATTTTCATCAATTTAGATAAAAAAAACGTTCTTACAGCCTCTAAGATAATATGACAATTTACTGTAGTGTCAAAATAGTTGTCACAAGGCGGTGAGTATGAATTAAATGTAAAACTATGACACTTGAGCCACAAACTTCTGTAAACAAATGTAAACAAACGGCCGTTTGATGTCTCGGAGGACGATCATGCAAGTCGTAAATTCCACGCGAGATCACTATCACGTCACATGTCACGAGTCCCTTGTCACGTCACATTTACTGATTCCTTAACGAGACAAGTAGATCTCGTGGCCAGTCTGACGTACGAATAAACGTCAACTCGGTGAAATTAATGCTGCGAATTATGACAGTGTCATTTCATGGTCAAAGATAACGAGTATATAAAAATATATGAAGCTGTTGTCTGCACATTCTCATAACTTTCATAATTTAAGAAATCTGGGTGTTGTTAATATACACCTCTATCTATCTGTCCTTGTCTGACGCGGTGCCACGAGACCACTCGGATTCTATTTGTTTACGACCAATTATCTTTACTAAATAATTATTTTATGCGCTAAGCCTGCAAGCTGCATATAGCCCTAAGTATTTGAGTTCATAGAAAAGTATGCAGATCTTGGGCACGATAAGTGCTCGCCTTCGCTTATAGATATGACAAGAAGTCACCACCGTATCGCCAGCCCTAAAGAAGAGTTCTTTTTACGTCTCCGAAGGAACTCCTTGTCATAGCGCTACAGGAAAAACCTCAATCTACAGTTTAGTTAAACTTCAACTTGGCTACAATCCTGCATCACGCACGGAAATTGTTAATATGTTCTACATTTCTGGGTTCTCGCGAGTTCTTACTGATTAAGCTTAAGCTATTGTAAACCCAAATCAATATGTTTTAATTCGTTGTACTTTATATTAATCATAATTTTTTGCGACACAGCCCCATACATATTTTGGCCATGTACTTTGTACTAAAGTCGTCATGGAAGTGGTACAACCTCTTGAAATTAATACTGAAAATTATCAACCATAAATGTTTCTGTTCTCCAGACTTGAGATACACGTCTGTGCTCCAAAATAATGTAAGATATGGCCAGCATATTATCATAATAGTCAGCGGTAAATGCCAAAAAAGTATGTCAGTACAATAGATGTACATCATTGTGGAGTTTTCTGTTATGACACGGGAGGTCCTCAGTTTTGTGACAGTGATCTGTAGATTTTCAGAATATTAAACATGTTTTTGGATATAATCACAACGGAACTTTGTCACACGCAATTACGATTCGAGCGCGACGTTCACCCACCGGCAGGAAACGCAGTTGAACATAAAAGAGATGCCTCTACGTTGTGACGAGGTCGCGAAGTGCGTACCAGATTATACTGAATCGCAACGAAAATAGGTCAAACGGTTCCATGGATGTATAGAAAACAAGACGTCACATCCAGCGATATTAGAATAAATTCCCCGATGCCTCGTTACCAACTTTTGTATATGGGAACAACATGCGTGACGGCGACTAGTTGAACACAATGGAGGTGTGATGAAGTCTATATGCCGTGTGTTGTGTACATGATATGTTTGTTTTTCTGAGACACTCCGTAGTTTATTGTTGCGGTTCATTTATAAGTGGAAGCACTCAGCGCGGGCTGCCATGATATATGGCGATGGCAACTCTTGAGATTTATACTCGGAGGCGATCCGATAAATGTTTTATATAACTCACACAGAAATACAGAATTCATTGAGCATGTTTCATAGTTTATTGAATACAGAACGCGAGAGGAATGTAATAATAAACGAGACATTTTTTATATAAATCATTGACGGTAAGTGGTTACCGCCGTTTATTCACGTCTAATAAACGCATCTATCGACAAGTTTCGGGTAATTCAGGACACTGGGGATCTACGTAATACTTCGGACACTACAAATAAAACATACTAATTTCTTTGTAACTGATTGTGCAAACAGGTAGCTAGCTAGGGCGGTAAGACAAACCGTAACACCATCACCATCACCATCACTATGCACGAATACCGCCACAATTAAACTTTGTGGTACAGAAGCGGCCTTATTCAAAAAAAGGCCATTTGCTGTAGTCGTCCTAGTCTAGCTAATAAAACGGAGATTTAATAAATAATGGAATATATACCTAAGTATCTTGTTACAGATCAAAATAATGGAACTGACTTCAAAGATTTCAGTAGGTAGTGAACAAAATAATATTTTAATCAAATAACAAGTAACAAGTTCAGTTTTTATATTTGATATTTTTCTCTTTATATAGTAATTTGTAATTTTTCTTTTGGAAGTCCTTCGGCAGGAATGAGTCTCGGGACGCTTACTCGCAGCAATTAATGAGAAAAATTGTACCTCTGAACGCGGAGTTTGTAATGCTTCATTTGTTCCCATAGAACATACAACTGACGACCCGACAACAAACCTGTTCGCGGTCGTTCCCAGTAACACTCGGCAACTTTCAAAAATTCACCAACTTCACGAGGGCTACGGATTGATGAAAGTAATATTAGAAACGGCTTATAGTGACTTCGTGCCGTTGATAACCGACTGTGGAATGGTTGTAAACGTTGAGAATATTATTGGCATATTCAATAAACGCGACATAGTCCGTTACCAACACGATGACATCGTTGTCGCCAGCCTTAAATAATTTTATTTTAAACAAAAACGCGTGGGCGTATCGCGTTTCAACTTCGTGGTAAAGATCTAACGATTTACAAGAATATTCATGAAAATCATACACTCGACATACTTCGGAAGGAGGAACGGAACGGTAATTGCTGAAGGCTTTTAATCTTAGTTTTCCGCTCTGGTAACTCGAACACGAATGATACTGAATAATTACTCTGCGTTTTAGAAATTAATTAACATTTGCTTCGATCGCGAACAATGCCATGATGAAGCCGACCAAACTGACGACTCCTAATATGCTACGTGCTTGTACAATAATCACAACTGAAAAACAATTTTCTATAAAATCGAACAATAATAAAATGGCATGACATGAATATCTTTACGGGCGACGGGTAAAGACACGGCAGTCAACTCTGATGAATAATTGAAGCCTCTAATTCGGTGCTTGCATCTGTGATGTACTTCAAATAGAACTGTATCGCGTTTCGACGTCGGCTGCCCGTGGTCCGGAGTCTGCACGGAGAGGTGGCATTAGAGATATTACATACGTTCTCAACGTTGCATATTATTATCCTTTAGACAACATAGACATGTAATATTTAATATGACCATACATACCATATTTTAAATTTATAAAATTGTATATTAATAACAATTGTATACATCATTCGTATACCCCTTTAAGCTCTTCATTCATTAATGAAGCCAATATCACGGCTATACGGTTCTTATTTCGCTTAGTGGATACAAGAGTCATTATTGTAGTGTCAACGACTTATACCTCTGTGAATCAAGCCGCATCTGGGACCTGTGGGTGGAAAATAATCCTTAGCGTAATAAACTTCCCTGTGGTTCAAAATAAAAGTGTTTCACCGACAGCCGATAGTTCACCCCGACTACTAAATTCATTTCATTTCACATCACGACTATCTCGTCGACGTTTTAAATGTCATTGTCAATAACACAGCCGTATGGAAGTGAGTCGGATAAAAGGGTTTTACGGTTCTAAAGTTCCCCGGCCCGTCCCTCGCCCACTCCGTCTACACCTCGTTTCAATCTCATTCGCACCCTTTCATGCTATTTAGATACTTATAAGAAGTTTATTTCGACAAGATTGATAGCGTTAATTTAGTCGGTTGGAATCTGCAGACCCTAAAATACTAACTGCTTATCAACTTACGTATTGTCCTCGTATCATCTCGCGTGCCTAAACGTGAAATCAATGCCGTAATACTTTCATGAGAAAGTAATACAAGAAACAACGTACTAACTTCTTTCAAGTATTTCTTCTCACTGTTTGGCGGGAGAGTGAATAGGCTCTTTATAAGTCAGTGCGTACAACATCTTAGACTACATCGCCACTTACCATCAGGTGGGATAGTAGTCA
>DWPA01001165.1:0-19763 GCA_018251375.1 Calpodes ethlius
TAAGATGAATAAGGTCAGTGACGTGTGAAATATATACTTGAAGCACACGATATTAACCTATTCTTAAAAAACTTAACAAAGGCAAAGAGTAAACAAAAGCAGCGGAACTTCTATTTCCGAGAGCTCAATAGAAAATGGCAGACGGCCAAAAAGTTCAAATCTCCACACACTAGTTGCCTCATGGCTCTCGTCAAAATCATGGGAGCAAACCAAAAGAAAATGAAGTCCAAGTCTACCATAACAGATTTAATTCTTCAGTAGTCGAGAACACGACAGAGGGCACGAGCGGGCTGATGGCAGCCGGCCAAGACATTCACATGTGACCTTTTCACCGACAGAAACAAACGAATGGACATTGTCAAACTTGCAAAAATTGTTAATGTTTCGGCATTGACATAACATTGTCTAGAGAGCATTTAAGGACACTGGGTTACATTTTTCAGCCCCTCCTCCTAACAATCTCCTCTTACATGGAGTTTGAATTGATAGACGTAATAAGAGTTATAAAAATTTGTAATGATCATTTGATTTCTGTGATATAAAATAATTTGTACATTTAATATGAGATGTAACTCGAAATTGAACTACTTACATTAATTCTATAAATATTGATAAGAAAAACCGCACATGATCGATTATCCTTATCGAAAGCATTAGTATTAGTATTTATTAATGAAATACATCCATTGTCGATGATTTTAAGACTTTTAGTCTGTGCGTTTGTACCAACTTATCTTAGAAACTGCTAAACCGATGCACTTACAATTTTCACTGATGTGTTGTAATAAGTTTAGACATTTTTTTTAATCAATTCAAATAAAAAAACCTTTAAAACAATCATTCGTGTGTGGGACCATAACAGAGGCCCATTGGTTACCATTTACCAGTTACTAGTAAGCCGTAACTTATCGATCTAATGCGTGTTTACAAACACCAGACAACTAGTTCGTCCAACCAATGGTCCTGGTCCAACCGTTCTCGCCGTACGTATTACTCACAAACAGTTATCAACCGGTTCCTACACCGGTTGCGCAACCACTCAACTGTCGCGAATTAGGAACGCAGTAATTATATTTAACTGACGGTTGCGACAATTTACTGGGGATAGTAGATAGACAAGACTTCCTTATGTCATCGGGTGTGTCAAGCGCGCTTATAGTAATTGACGTTTTACGTGACAAGTGGCCGCAATGAAAGCGATGGATTGCTGTGTATCCGTTTACTACTAGCGTTGTCATGGGAAACATAATCCTTAGTTCATCTATAGTACTTATGTCGTTTTAGACCTTAAGGATAAGGGAAATTAATATTTCTAATCCTAAGTACATTTTAACCTTCGTATTTGTTTCAGGAAGTAGGAATGGCAAGACGTTGCCTAGGAAAATAGTTTTCTATTCACACTTACATAAAACAACTTATGAATTATCATCACCTGCTCAGTATCTTAGTATTCCTATCTGTGAAATATTCACCCATTATACGTCTACTAACCTTTCAACCTTCACTTCAACCTAACAAAATTTTTAACAGAAACATTAAATATATAATGCAGAAGTTTCTTTAAAGGAATTTATTACTAAAAGCCACTCCTTCTACTCAGTATATAAAGGATGAAAGATAACTGCACAACATAATACAGGAAATAATTATTGCGATACAATAGTTTCATATTCCATAGATTTAATAAAACCGCGAATTCTTCTGCTTGTAAACATTCCTGCTACAATCACAATTAATTACGTATATACGAGTGACAACAATACTATAAAACAAGATTTAAACAGACAAGGTATACTAAACAACTAACTAAAATAGCCTGTGCTTGTTAATCTTGACAGAATAAATAAAGTGTCTGCAAAACCCAATGTAAGATTTGTGTCGGTTCATATTGTTCATGGAAAGAGACAAATTGCATGAATTATGCTAATTAATAATATAATTTTAATTCATAAAATATTCATCTGATAATTTCGTAAAACAATATAAGCAATTTTATTATATTTTTTTGTACATACTGAATAAGATTCTCTTACGGAGCCAAAGGGTCGAAATGCGATGTGGAATTAAGTGAGATTCATGATGACAAAATAATATTGTCGACACTCAAACAAAGTCAGTGTACAACCTTCGGCTACACAATAAAGATCACGATCATGCATGATTTCATTAGTAGACGTTAATGTTGTTTGTATGTTAATGTTAATACTGTGGTCAATGCAGCGGATTTCTCTCGGGAAACCGCAAAGTTTCTAACCAGAACGTTCTGGTATTCCGCACTATATTGCGCAACGTGCCTCTCACATTTACACGTGTGTCACCTTATGACCCGCGGCTACGTTTATGTACGCGTAAGAACTCCTACACAGCCTTCACCGGGGCAACGCTACTGAAGCGATTAATTGTTGTTAGGAGAATTTGGAGCAAAATTTTCACAATGTGTAAAGCCAAATCTAAGATCAATCGTAAACCGTTATGTTGGCTTGCAATGTCAAGGATAGAGTTTAGTTTTCTTTGAATGTTCTTCAAATTCTAAAGCTTTTACTCATACAGGTGTCATTGATACACTCATGCAAGTAAAAACGTAAAGATTCATTATAATGTAAGAGGAGAAATAGTGATAGAAAGAGGCCGATGGTTATAGAGTCTATCGGTAAATAAATAAACACTAACACACTCGTATCCCCGCAGTAGGATTCCCTGTGTTGCGGGTGGCATAGACAACACAAAAAAAACGACCCATTACCCGAGAACAAATATTTATCTATCACATAAATATCTGCCCCGGTCGGGAATCGAACCCAGGACCCCTCGCTTCGCAAGCAGGGTCACTCTAACTAGGTCGGCTTATTGGCTTGTCATCAATTAAGAATATATACTGATTTTAAGAAATGTGTTGTTGCTGCATTTATCTTAGGTATATCTACTTGGTTCACAGGACTCACATTACAAACGGCCCTTTGCTTGATGCAATCAAGACTGTGAGTCCGTGACCGACTTAATGTTTATGCCCATGCGTTAATAGCCATAAACGGTACAACGTCGGAGTTACGGCTTTTTTATAGCCACATACAACAATATAGGTTTCCCATGACTTCACCGACTTAGCATTGCCTCGCCACTTGTCGTCGCGTATTAGTATGCGCGCTATTGTCACGTTCGGATCTGCCAATTAGTGTTAATATCAGAGTTGTTGTGATATTACAATGATGTTACGTCGCTATAAACCGTACGTTACTAGGATACTGAACTAGTAATGATCCTAATTCGCCTACTAGTTTCGTTAATATAAAAATCATATACAAACAAAATCATACATGTACAATGACCTATTTTTATTTTATATTTATTTGGAAAACCGTACAGATTAAATAATAATATAATAGTATGAAATTACAATAATATCACATACATACGCCTAATTAACAATCTCCTTTTTGAAGTCGCTTAATCGTATAATGAACACGCCGTGCAATGAATTGGAATGATGTCCTCTGCGACATGTTTCATTTACGATGAACTACGATAACACTTATATAAACTATAATCGTATTATTTATCAGTCACGAATCTATTTCGTCACGAAGTTTCATTAACAGCTCAGAACAAAAGAATTTCTCATACTCCTAGCGAGGTAATGAGATTTTATCTTCTCTGTCGTAAGATTGCTTCATTAAAATTATCAAGTTATCATCATATACACTAACTAATGGATAACTGCCGTCCGGTAAAATGCGAGCATTGCGAAGTATTAAACACCTCGACCAGAAAATAAAATTCGATGTAAAAAGTTTTCTTTAAAAGAGATTAAGAAAAACATACCTATCCATACATATCACAGTTCAGACGAGTCAATTTAAATATACAAAAAACAACAAAAATATTAGAAACTCGACATCACATTATAAGCACCGTGAAGGCGTCTGTCTCCAGACTGGGTTCCGGACGAGACCATTAATTACACCCGCACGAGAACGACACAAACCAGAAAGACAGCGAGGATTATCCTCTAGCGGCTAAAATGTCAGTAGAAACGAGCAGTCAGTAGGTGACCTATTGATGGGGACTGATGGCACGATCTCTCTCTAAATATGGAACGTAGGACATGTATGGCGGGCGGCGGGCGGCGGACGGCGGACGGCTGGCAGCGGAACCCACTTGTCATTAAGTTACGATTGCCTTCTCTGTTGCTGAAGGTGAGTGAGGTACGATACAACTGATAACTGACAAATATCTACTAGCTTCCTATTCAAATGCTAATTGTTTATGGGATTTAGGAATCTCTTTTAATATCAAATATTGTAACAAACATAAGTTCTAAGTTATCGGTGTGTTCAAATAAGTATAATTAAGCAGTTAGAGTGTAGGGCCACTCGGGCTCCATCCCCTTTGAATCCAAATCATTTCCCCTGCTTGTTGTGTATCCTAGTATACGGGGTTTAGCTCTGTCGCCAGGTCCCTCCTGATGATGGTCAGTACCGACACCTCTGTCGAAAATCGATCATAAAATGTTTTCACGTGTTTTGGTCGTAGCGTGCTAGCATACACATATATTCTAACAAAAGTTCAAGAGGGTGAGCGCACTAACTTGATAGAAGCCAATTCACTCCCCTCTTGAAGACACTCGTGTAATAACTCGGTGGGAATTAATTAATGATGGTTCATCCCTTCTTTTGAAGGGCAAAACATCGGCGATACCTATATCTCGTCTGCTCCTTTGAAGGCTATTTATAAAAAAAACCGAACAAGAAATCTACTTAATCACAATCAACGATGAACACTTTAATCATTAATGCAGTTTTACTAAAGCTTGAAAAGGCTCTTAAAAACTCATGCACCAACGCTCGCAATAAGAGCAGTAAGGTATTCATGAAAGCCGGTGCAAAAGCAAAACATAAAAACCAACACATTCATCTCCGCTTCCCATCGAACGCGTGTAAAATATTCATGGAACCACAGACTAATAAATCTCGTCATTTCGCAGCAACTGGCAGCCGTCTGCCGAGCGGGGTGCGCGGCGAACTGGAAGCAGAAATTAGCTATTACCGTCCAACTGGAGTGTTTACTTTAGAATGCTTTGAGTGTACTCCGGGGGTTTTACAAACAGTGGAGCTCCTAGACAACGTGCTGCATAGGATCAACAAAGACGTACAATTCGTTATAAGGGTTGCAGTAGGAAATACTTCACAATTCGTAAGAGAAACGAATAAAAAATGTGCTCAAATGGAAATAATTGTAAGAAACAAAGGTTACAACGTGGACATATTAAACGTTGCATTAGTAACTTGAATTTGAAATCACACTTTTGGATTCGTTTTTAAATCGAATCACCCGAATTTGATAAAACTGTGATTGTGATTTAGCCCGGGATTTCGTCTTTAGCATCCTGAAGCAATTGTTGTTACCGGAGCTACGCTTCAAAATTCGATAAAAACAAAACGAGACGTCTCCGGCAACTCAGTAAAATTGTTCCAGGGCTCACCAGTAATCCCTCCATCTTTCCTATCACCCTCCAAACTTCGGCGAAGGTGACTCGGTCTAAGACTTTAACTACTATGTCAACTTTTAACTATAAAGCTGACGCTGCTGAACCTATAGAAAATAAACATCCAAGTTTACTTTTAAGAGGCCTTTATTATAAACCCAGTCCAAGTAATACCAGACTTATGTCTGGAATTACCCGCCTTATGGCGGGTGTAACTCCTAAGTACTCCTAATTGCGCAGCTGCGTTGGCAGTAAGATACGGAATAATACGAAACGTTTAGTTAGGTATTC
The DNA here is from genome assembly GCA_018251375.1 of Calpodes ethlius. Lineage (NCBI taxonomy): Eukaryota > Metazoa > Arthropoda > Insecta > Lepidoptera > Hesperiidae > Calpodes > Calpodes ethlius. The sequence goes on from DWPA01001165.1 coordinate 5,774, forward strand.
CACTACGGGTGCGGAACTGTGGTTGGTATTCATCAAAGGCTATTAGAATTAACTATAATGACCCTTGGCGATTCAAAGCAATACTGGGAATAAATCTTAAAAGTATGATTGACTCAATTGAGATATTGTGAAGGTTATGTCAAGCAATTTATGGTAACTGACGACTTGTAGTAATAATTCTCATGCATGAAGAATGTATATAAATAGTATCACTGGGTAAAACTAAGAAAACTAATCGATCCTCACTATAAATAAAAACCGCGTAAATTTTCTGAGTAAAACAAACTAAAATAGCATTATAATGTTTCTACATTATTGCGACCTACAACAATATTACCAAACCGATATGTCAGAGACATTAAAATTCCCTTTCTAATCTAAATTCATTCAGGTTTCACAAAAGTGCCAGTCGGAAAAAACTTTGGACAAAACACACTATAAAAGACCGAAGTGAATTTTTCAGCGCCGTCTGTATTACCGGGGATCGAGCCGAAGGTCGTTTTGGTTGCGAATGAATCATATTAGACTGAGCGTGTATCGTCAAAATAATATATATACAAAAATATAAACAAAACCTATTTCAAAGTTTTGAATAATTTAAGTACTCAAACTCAAAGAATATACATATCTTCTTCAACGCTAAGTTTTTATTTATACATTACTGTTTACCTACTACCTAGACTACAATGGGCGGACATAATATATGCGTTTATAGAAATTACTTGCAGCAATAAAACTAAAAATAAAATAATTTATTTTTATGTAGAAAAGTCAAGTGGCAATACAGTCGTCCCCAATAAGGATGCGTGTAGTCTAAAATGTTAATGGCAATATGGGTCAACTTCCATGTGATTCGTAATATTTTATTAATAAACTATAAAACTTTTATTAACTATGTATTTCTTAAAACAGATTTTAGTCGCTTAAAACGTTGAGGTGTTACAAAATAATCGAAACGTTTTTAAGATTTACATTTCAACCGACGTTTTTGTACAAAAACATATTCATCCACCAAATCGTGTATGTTTAAAATTTCATATGTTTAACGACCAAATAATCTCAAAAAGAGTTTGTGGTGTACTATTATTATAAATTCGAAAGTGTGTTTGTTTGTCCTTCACCTTTCACGGCGCAACGCAGTGTCATTTGGCATGATTTTAGGTTTGAAGATAGGGAGAACGGCTATAGGCTAGTTGTTACCATGAAAGAACATCTAATTTTTGTGAAAAGATCCATTAAGATGTATATTTCAGCCAAATTAAAGGAAGTGTTTAACAACAAAGCGTCGTTTGGCAACTATTGATAGAGAGAAATTGACAACCTTTTTATTGCTATTCTTTCCATAGACGCGGGCGGAGCCGAGGGACAAATCTAGTATCATTATATACGAAATAATTTGATCATTTTGATTTTCATTTATGAAAGTATTCAGAATTTGTAAAGGTAGGTCCAAAAGTTAACATTATAAAGCCCTCGTATGTTGGTTACCTATAGGTACGACTTTAATATCAAAGCTGTTTAGATCGGACGGAACCGATGACCTTTAAAATACATTTCTGTGAAAGGCCACCTGTCATTGGGACAGATATATTAATAGTTCTTGGAAGTTAATATTCGCAATTATACTACAATAAATGCTTCATACAATAATTGTGTCTGTTTCTTCCCTTCAAACCGCGTCTTGCTTAAAATATCAACTCCCTTTCAAAGCAGGACAAATAATTGATTTATCATCGTACCGAATGGTTTGTGATATACATTTCCATTATTTTTCGATCCGAGAAAATATCCACAGCTTCGATAAAAACTTTTCAAACATTGCATGTCAGTCAAGTGGCACTTCGTTATATTGCAAGGTTATCACAAAGATATTATCTTGTTCCACATCGCGTCCTTTTAAGGTGATCCATTCAATATTCTTGCGCATTAGCGAACCGAGGGACGGTAGGAGAGGGGGGGGGGGACAAAACCTCACCCCCTCGAATCTTATACATCCTACTAGGTACCTACTTTTTTCTAGAAAAGTTTACCAAATTTACAAAACGTTTGCCTCGTCCCTGGACCAAAATTCAATTTGCCTCTCGCCCTGGATCGGAATAAACTGACTGCCTCCTCCCTCCAAGTCCAAAAGCTCGGAACGTCCATGTTTCTGGTTCACGTCATCCATAGCCATGCCTCATAATATTTTGATGAACATAATTATGATTCGATTCACTTTTAGTCTAATGATTTTGTTATGTATATCGAAATATAGGAATCCCAAACGATAAATGTAACGACAACGTCCTAAATTATAGCCACAGCCCCGACCACATTTGAATCACTACCGGTTGCACAATATGGACAAAGTATAGCTGCAATTTGCATAATTTAAGTAAATTTTGAATTTACTTGGATTTCCGAAGGAGTCGCTTGAAGTAAATCATATAAGTAATATATTTATATGATATATTATTAATTTGTTTATTTATTTGGCATAAAGTAGGACATTCGTTATTTGGCGAGCAGAGCGGTATCGAGGGTGGTTCTATATTTAGAACGCCGGCGGCGATACCGGTTCCCGGAACTGGTTGCCCGGCCACACCCACCGCCTGAAGTCGTCTCGACTACTGTGCAATAATATCATATGTTTTTCATTGTTTATATCTTTATACTTCCCTTATAATAACCTCTTTGAAAAAAATCCCCTCTAAAATCAACATAGGAAAGTACAAAGTGTTTCATTGAACAAATTAATTAGATATAAACTCATATCTAATAAATTTTCACCAAGTGGTTGCTTTGATTATATTTTTTTTATACATCAGTGCTTAATATGATAAATAATGGTATAACCATCGGGTTCCTTTATTGCTGTCTCTAATTAAAGGTTTGTATGGCGTCCCAAATTCCAGTCCACATATTCCGAAAGCGTTATAACAAACAAAAAAAATGCCTTTTTTTGGTTTTTAAAATAAAAAACGAACTGTAGAACGTCTTAAGTTCAGTGACTGCGCTGGTTCTAACGACAGGTTTGCGAACTGGTATCGCGAGCGCTCCAAATATGAAATCATCAGCGCTTCGGAATTTTATACAAAATTTGTTAACAGCCATCAGTAAGCGAGAGACCGACCGACAAAATGAAGCAGGAATAAGTAAACACGGGAGACATATTAATACAGGCTCGTAACACTGCAACATGGGTAACATCGAAATTAAGAGAAACCTGGCGCTACAACCACCTTGGAAGTTCAACTGAAACAGGCGTAGGAGAGGTAATGTTCAAGTGGGAAAAGCACCGTTTCCTGCAACTCCTACGGGTCTTCGCTGCTCTTACCCAGCGAAATATCGTGCACGAATGCATACATTTGTTCTCCAAAATACTCATGTTTTTCATACAACCAGTAATTTAGGTATTTCTTATAAACAGAAACTTGACTTTGTACATTTGGCTAGAAATAAAAAAGGAATTTCCATCCATCTCAGTGATGGACTTACAACAATTTTATAAGGTAATAAATAGATGGTTCTTCATTAGACGAACGTGAAATGTGACTACAGGTTGGCTTTATGAACAACGACACAGACATTTCGCAGCCTGCGACGGTTTGTCGTCACCAAGTCTCTGACTGGTGGAGCACATATCCAAGTGAGTCTGCCAGTGGTATGTTTAACTTGAGTTATGAGGTCGTGTCTTTGATGGGTTGGTAAGCAAAGAAAGTAGCTGCTGTTGTCGTGGCGTTGAGTTGCTACAGAAACTGGTCCCATGTCCACCCATGAAGGAACTGCCATTAAATCAAAACTCATCTGCTTAGAATCTGTTTGAAATTTCAAATTAATTTTTTTTCATTATCCCTTAATCCTGACTAATGAAATAAGCTCTTCTTTTTCTGTAAGGAATCATAACTTGTTTAAGCCAGCACAAGTAAATAAGGTTTTTGTCGTTGCTCATTTTTTGTTTGTTGATGTTATGTGATCTATGACCAGTGTTGAAAAATTAAGATTGAATTCTACTTGTAGATAGAACAAAACATAATATTGAATATATTCATATTCATGTCACTGAGATGAAAAGAAAAATTTTGTTTGGTTAAATTATGATAAAATATAAGAAACGCTAAATATAGTAACTTCTATTTGTAAAAGGTATGATCGGTTTAATAATATTAGATCTTGTAACTATGATGAGCTATGGTGAGGCACCTATCAAAAACCATAGTAGATTCAAAATGTTTAACATTCCTAAGAGAATCATATCAGGCATTCATGAAATAAAAATATTTAAATTGAATGTAACAATATTATACGCTAAAAGATAATAGAATATTTTTTTATCAAATAAATCTTTTACAACTGCAAATATTAATGTTGTAACATAAAATACAAAATTATTCCACTGCAGCAACAAGGGCGGTGGTGGCAGTTTAAAGAATACAAATGTTTCATCACTAATAACATGAACCTTGCACCTTTGCTAGACATGGCTCCATGGCTCCTCAGCCATACTATATGAGGACTGCTACAGGTGCTCGCTCCTAATAACACTTTGAAATGTTTAATTGAATATTGCCATACTATATTTTTTTTACAAATTAGGTATATTACATTGTAAAAATTGACATGTTCTTAATAGTTTGGTGATAGACAGATGTTGCTGTCTATTGAATTACCACATACATACTTTTGTAGACAATTATGTTTTAACACAGACCTGAGTGCACAACAATAATAGTTACTAGTATTAATGTATGTCTTCCTGTCTACTGATACAGCTTCATTGTTTAATGAAATTAAAGATATTGATGTTCACAAAGCTATTCAGAACATAAAAACTTATAAGCGTTGGTTTAATAGATAAAACAATATAATTATAGCACACATTAAATAAAACTCGCATATTTCTTATAAAATTATTATTTACGTCTTTCAATTCATAAAACCTAGTTGGTATCAATTAAAAACTTACTTCGTTCTTAAAAGTACTTAGTTCGTCAGCTGTAATTTCACTTATAGATTTATTTACAGGTAGTACACATGGAGTAAGAAGAAATTTGTTTAGAAATACCTCCGGCTAACGTTTTTATTAAGTAAGTGCAATCAACATGTATAAAAAATCAATGAAATTGTATATTTAAAGCAGGGAAGGTATACGTGTATAATAGTCGTAATAAATTTACAATTACTTACCTTTAACGACATTATGAAATTCAATCGATTTTTCTTTTCACAGCACGTGCAAAACAATCATACTTTAAATTCACACATATATTTGCATTAAAAATATTATTACACGGTCATTTCGAACATTCGTATATTACGTAACGATATTTGCGCAATATTTTATTTACAAAAGTCCTGTAAAATTATTGTCGCGTTTCGATTTCGACGAGATTATATCTCATCAAATAACAACATACGTCCACTACGATCCGCATTCGATCTAATCTAATAATTTTTCCCTCGGTTTCTATACAAGCAGTCAGCTTGACAGGAACAGATTGTGTTGCCAATGTTGCTATTCTATACGAGTTGTACAATAAAAATGTCAATAATCGTTGATTGTAGTTTAATGTATCATATTAAATATTTTATTAACACTCGTTATTTTAAGTTGTAATGTTAACAGAAATAATGATTACAACAATGTTTTTGATGATATCACAACTGACAGGAACTAAGTTAGCATTATGCATATACAGCGTCATCTAGGCAACTTTAGAATAGTTCCATGTAGTTACAGAGATGGCTGTGATAAGCCATTATTAGTAATGATTATTTTAATAAATAAAACTCATTTTCAAGTTATTCTTTATCTCTAACTTCAATTTTATTTTCTCTTTGCCATATTACCTGTTTCTTCCAGTAAATCCAAGGCAAACCATTACGAGATTATCTTCAGGTTTTCTGTTTTTCTCTCATGAGATGGGTTTTAACAGCCTCAGAAGCTGATTTTATATCATATTTATCCGTATGTATTGTAATTAAATGTTTCTTTAATTCTGTAGCCATATTTGTTTCGTATTTACAGAAGTTGCAATGATAGAGGTAGAGTCCAGTATGACGTCCGAAGACATGTTTCCGAAGATTCTCCTAAAATTTAGAATTATTACAACTTCAAAACTATTTTGATTTGCAAAAAATGCATGCTCATATTTTAAAATACAGAAACACTTACGAGACTTCCACATGTAAAGTCGCAATGAGGACAATAATACGGCTTAATACCCTTATGGCACACAAGATGCCGCTTTAAATGACTTGCTTGATCGGTTTTGAATGGACAAATTGGGCATTCGTGCAGCTTGATCCGTTCTCCATGTATACGAAGGTGTCTGACGAAGGAAAGAAAGAAATTAATTTTATTCCATAGGAAGTACACAAATATCATAAATTCTGACAACAAAATAATACAAGTAGGTAAGTGACTGAACTATAATTAACTTGCGATATGAAACCGTTCAAAACTTACCACAATAGTTATCGTACTTTTCAGTTATTATAATAAAGTAATCTGTCCTTCTTGCTATCAACAACCTACCAACCTAGTTAAGTGTACCTATCATACAACAGTACTTTTATAGTGACATTTTTTCTCAAAAAGCTGACAGACGACCATTCTAACTACCTAATGATCTATGATAATTAGGTCTCATTTAGTAGGCCAGGTAAGAACAGGATCACCAACGCGACGAGTTGTCGACCATAAAGGATGTTGGGAACCCATTTGATGTTAGTTTTTTTTGCAAATGTTTCAGCGCCATCTATTACAAAATAATGGTAACGTTTTCAAGAGACATCTTGTATCAGCTACGAACAACTCTAACTTCCAGCATGTAGTCAGCACTATAACACATTGCCACATAGTGAACATAGATGGCGTGCGCATTTATATAAAAAATATACCTAAAATACCATAAAATTACTGCTGAAATATTCTTTCAGATTTATTTCTTGACAATTTATATTTGTTTAACCTAAATATAATAATTAAGGTTTTGACGTACCTGACAACACTTTCAGGCGTAGACCCAACGTACGTACACTCCTCGTAAGGACATTTTTTTTCATCTTTGCTGCATATCTTACAGTGTTGGTTAAAAGAAACTCTGAAAATATAAAAAAAATATTATATTCACATTTAACTCCATATCAACTAGTTTATAAGTGCAAAAAAATTGAAGCGAACAAACAGCTCCAATTTTTATTAGAGTGTCATTACCCGAATAACGAAACACAGTAGGTATATTATCCATTCTGGGAAGATATTCATGACAAAAACTATCGCTCGATATTTGGAAGACAGGGGCAGGAATATGTAGCGATCAATCCCGGTCGCTATTGGCACAGATATGTTTTGAAGTACTAATACTTCGACGATAGACGAGATAGAGGAGGCTTCCAGGTAACATTACCACACACCAAAGGTAATATGACGGTGGAGGATGCTCATCATGCTCCCAAGTGACGACGAAGTACCTCCCTAGCTATACCTACGTCGTTGCAGTGCATAAGCCATAAATTCCGTCCAGTTGTATGCTCAAAAATGTTAAAAGGCAACAAAGTGTCCCCATGAAGGTGTTTCGAGCGAGCATTCTGCACTAAATCTGCTAAACAGGCGATAAATACGGGCGAGTAATTACACGGGCCGGACGAGTGGGACGAGTGCAGCGCGCCCAAGGAATGCTGCGCTCTAACGAGTGTGATGAACAAAAAAGTGATTCCGCTCTCTTAGGATTTGGGAATATGCCAGTCAGCCGATTTGCAACACTCGAGCGGTCAAAACGGCTAGCTTTTGCTTTTATTAATGTGCAATGTGCAAGTAGTCGAGAGCCTCGCACTCTCGTAGTCCACCTGGCGCTAAGTCGCTCCAATTCTTTATTGTAAGGTAACTATTTACTAATATGCCAATCCATACAATTCCATTTCAGTTGACATATACTGGACATGTAAATATTTTTTCGATTTTGTAGTCCTTGTGTTTCGTAAAGAAAAGACAGAGACTAAGTACGTATGCTCATCCTATACATGAATGCCTTTCTTAAATCTATTATTTATTTATCATTTTATTTGGATAGTTTATAAAACTACTGACAACTTATCAAATCTACTACATCGGAGACACAATAATAATAAAACTATTTTTTACTTGCAAATTTATACATTTACCATCTGGGTAAAACTACTCCGCTAGAAGTTTTTTGGTAAATATAGAATATTCAAATAGCTAGCAATGTTTCCACACTTGGCGGGTACTTGAGAGTCTCAGACAGAGGGCGTTGGAGTGGCGAGTGCATTAATGCAGTCGCAATAACGCATAAGATATTGTTTAACTTGGCTCATCAGTGGTGGAATGGCCGCGATATGCTCGAACTTGGGCTATTGAGGTGCCCGGCTGATTCATGATGCGGTCTGAATTAGATCTTAGGGCTTGTGGACTCGGGTGCGCTACGAACACATTTATTCTGCTACTAATGTTCACGGTGACTTCACTTAACTTATCGGCTTCGAGATCTTTTAAAAACTTTAATGAGAGACTCTAGAACTAGTGGTTAAATTTATCAAACATACAGTTCTGAGAGCACGTCAAGAATACAAAGACACGCGACATAAAATGCAGATTTTGAAATAGAAACTATTTTCGTTTGAAAATCCGGTCTTTCGTCAACTACTTGATTTGATATGTAGCTTTTAACGTTAAAATTAGAAATTAGGGCAAAATAAACTGATCACACGTCAGAGGATATGCTCTATTTCATTATGAGTTACAGTTAAAGAAGTGTCAAGATAAATGTTACGTGAGTTTAAATAACGCAAAGTTATTTGTGAAGTTATGAACGTGAAGCTTCTTAGAGTAAATAAACAGGTGATTTAGCGCAATCAGATCACATCAGCCTGCAAATCCGCATAAGTTACAATGCGAACACGTGCGTACGATAAAATCAAAGTGTCGCCGTGTTTCTGCAGTCCACTAATATTTTGATCCGGCGTCGCTCAAAATACTGAGCATCCGGGGGGGAATTTATGACAGCTGGGAATAAAAACGTCATCGTTGGCAACACTGGGCGGCGGAATGCGACGCGCCGGCGCACTATCAAAGCGCCCGTGTCAAATTATGAATGTTTCCCGATATTTGTGAAGGAGTTGTGTGACGGGAGACATGGACGCATCCGCCGCGCGCACCGTTATTGCCGCAAATTGATGTTGACGGGTGACTCGGACCAATGCTCCGTTTATTTTTGTTAAACTAGCCGAGCCCACCGCGAACAACAACTGATTTACGGCTTGACAACATTGCGTCCGAGATGTCTCGCCCTGAAGTATTGAAAATATCTGAACATTTTGTATCTTGTGGCTCTAACAAGTGGCTCGGATTTTTCTAAAATAGGAAGGATTATAGTGGTCGACACATTATACGATTCGAAAATATATTACTATAATAGATAATATTAATACTCACTCATTGGAATATTTCTTTTTGCATTTTGGACACGTATGCTCTGTTACCTCATTGTCATTTTCTGTCAAGTGTTTAACGGCGCTCTTTTCTTTTGAATGATCATTTTTTATGTGATTTGTCAAGCTGCACTGCCTTGTAAAATTTGCTCCACATACGGTACAAATAAATGGCCTTTCATAAGTATGCTGCCTCAAGTGTGCGCGTAGGGAAGGTTTTTTAAATGTTTTATGGCAAATGGGACAAGCATATTTTGCCACCAATTTTTGACCACTTTTAGAAGTCTCCGTGATTGGATCCGAGTGTAACACCTCATGGAAAAAACATTCTGCTTGAGAATCTGTAGTAAACAGGCATTGACTACAGCTCCAGAAGTGGGAAGATTTAGGGTTGCTCACACTTGGGAATTGACAAGCATTCTCTTTTATATGACGGCTCACTTCTTGAGAAAATACAAATGATTTTCCACATTTGGGACACCTGAAAATATGTACTTTAATTAGATACTTGTAGTAAACACACTATAAATATAATAGAAAAATATTACTTACCTCTTTTTGAGGTCAGGATGTACTCTACGCATGTGATCCTTGAGTTCTAATAAATTATTCAAAATAAGTTCTTCGGTGCAATAAGGACACTTTTTGGTCCAGTCTTTAACAACAAGGCCACGTTTCTTCATGTTCTCCTTTCTTTTTATTCGGTGTTCGGAAGTTTGACGATGTCTCTTAGCTTCTTCCGATGTCGTGAAGGTCAGTCCACACACGAGACAAAAGCAAGCTTTTTGTTTATGCTTTGATTTAAGATGCGCAGCTAAAGTTAAAGAAGTTTTAAATTTCTCATTACAGTGTTGACATTTGTGTAATTCCTGATAATTATCTGAAGCCGAATGCGCCAAAACATGGCCAGTTTTGGCACAATGTTGTTTTATTTCCATGTTATATCGAAACTCTTTTGAACAAGTCTCACATCGGAGAATAGTTTTCTTTCGAATAATTATGGGCATTGATCTGTTTATGACAGCGATGACTTCACTGTGTTCGGAGTTGGTTAGGTGATCGGACATTTCCTGTGATGTTTCGCACTCAAATTTGCAAAAGGAACACCAATATCTTCCATCCATTGTGGTCATTTTATTTTCATGTTCTTCAGAAACCCAGTGTTGCATGAAATTTGGAAACCAGTTTGTATAGAACTTACAAGGACTACATTGAAATGGGGACTGGTGAACGATAGCGTCTATATTGTCTAATATAAGCTGTCTATATACACTGCTTTGGGTATTTGCAGCTTTTCTAAAGTGATAATGGGATATCAAATGTTTACCCATAAAATGCGATCTTACTCGAGATCTGCACCCAGAACATTGAACAAAGAAAGGCTTACGTTTTCGTTTTTTCTTTTCAACCTTCAGATTTGAGGACGTTTCTGATAGTTTTTGGCGTTTTCTTTGTGGATGTGAATATATACTGTCGTTAACAAATAAAGAGGGACGAGGTATCCTTTTGTCAGAAATATTTTCCATTGGTTCCAGATGTCCAGAAAACTCTAACTCCTGTTCAGGTAGAACTTTTCTCTTGTGTAAATTAGACATCAGGTGCTTATCATAAATGGCTCGGGAGCCGAGGCGTCTATTGCAAGGCCCACACCAATATTGTACGGCTCCTTTTCTTTGAATAGTAGTTTGCATTATTTGCGTTTTTTCGTGAGCTCCTGGTATCCATTTTCCTTTTGTATGGCCAGGAGGTGGCGCGTCATAGTCTTCATCACGATCGTTTCCATCAGTTATGGTTAGTGGTTTCCATTTTCCTCCAGTGTGTTCTTGTTCTTCTCTAATGTCCCATTCTTCGTGTTCAGGGGATGCTGGTCGCCATTTTCCACCGGTATAATTCGGAGGAGGCTTCCATTTACTAGCGTGTCCCGATTCCTCTTCATCTTCTTCCTCAGAATCATCAGATTCTTCAGAATCATCGTCACCTTTGTAGTCATTATATGCCCCGATACTGTACGCGACCGACTGAACTTCCTTTTTAGTTGTACCACTTATGCTTGCTACGGCGTTTATTAACTTTGTCTGGTTATCCTCACTACATCCAATCCGCAAACTATGGCCACCGATCCAATCTTCACCTCTCAAATTGCTTTCCAAAGGACTCATTCTAGGAATATCTCTTGAAGTAGACGGAATCGCTAGCGTTTTTCTATCGACGTTACCTTTTGTGATCGGAGTAGGAGGTGTAAGACGCGACAGGGAAGACTTCTTAACACTGCTCTGCAATTCTAAAGATTGGAAGAAGACATCAGCTCCCAGACTGTACGACGGTTCCAACGGGTCTATGGGAGGTAATTCTGGCTTAATAACATTTTTCAGCTTGCCGCATCTCTGCTTCCTGTGCTTCACGTAATCGTCGAGGCCGACGATGGTGGCGTTGCACTTGATGCACAGGTGGCTGTCGTCGTCGTCGTCGTCCCGCGGCGACAGCATCTGCGAAGTCGGAAGCACATAAATCCAAAGGTGAAGATCCGACGCCAAGATAGATGGCCGGGGCGGGATGGGGTGGTGACATCGTCGCGGGGTGGAAATAACTCGTTAATCGCGTGGTGCGCAGATATTAAGCGGTGACGTCTCGTAGACCGTCACAGCGAACTGGGGCATAAAATAAGTTTCGAATGCGAATTATTTCAGCTCGGAATACTTTGTTTCGTGTTGATCGATAATGTATGCAAGTCGCCGTGGACTCATTACTGCGGAGTGCGGAACTTTGTTGCAATAGACATTTGCATAAGGCGATCTATCACTCTATTAGCGTTAACAGTTCCCAGTTGTATCGGGGGAGAATGTGATTGTTTTATTCGTTGACAACTTAGTTAAGTATTCAACAAAGGAATTGCTGCATTATGACGGTACATGAATAATGAGGAACGAGACTGTCTTCGGGTGGAGTTGTTTGGAGGCGCCGTATCGACGTCAATAGCAACGAAACGGCGACACAAAGGAAGTAAACAAGGGCAGGTATATGAATCAGAGGTCATTAATAATGCGAGATTCACCTCACGTTCACCTGTCCAATCACATCACTACTAGTGTTTCCCGATTTATGCAAAACGACCTGAACCCGATCTATGCATAGTTCTAAAAGGTTCTAAATTGATTTTAAAAATATATAATGTAATACTGGGTAGAAATACATTAGTTAAGTACATAGTTCAAAATCAATAGAAAAGATTGTAAGGCAGAGAAAGTAAAGAGTTAATCTCGAAAACTAACATATAGTTGTCTATTATTAGAGATTTCCTCGGCTGGGCATCGAACACGGTAGTATACTGTAATGGCGGCCAGACCGTGTTATAGGTTGATAATAAAACATTACAAGTAGAAGTCGGCATCAATTACAAACTCGCAAACAAAGTTTAATGAGCTGCATTACGTTGTCGCACTGCAGTGATACTTCGACATCTTTTGATGTATCTGTATACGTTAAATGCTGGGATAATATTATACTTTCATTATAAACATGCGTTCTTAAATTATTAATACGTATGTTGGGGTTACTTTTTGCTATATGTGAATATGCCTGGCTTCGATATTACACCCTTAACCAACATTTGAGGGATGATTTACACGTGAAAATACAGACGACCCTTTGGTGGTTGTTAAAACGTAACTTCTAATTGGACGTATTTATGCAATATTGATCCAAACCACAATAACCGTATTTTTAGTTATAGGTACCATAAATGGCATCTCCACATTAAATTTAGTATATGCAAAAAAATATTCAAGTTGCATGGTACGTTTTTCCTAATTAAATATTTAAATGAAATTTTAAAAAAGCTATAGTCTCGTTATTTTAATATAACAATTTTAATAAAGGATTATTTTCTCAAAAGCTAGTTTTTGTGGTTGGATATTTTTGCATAACTACGTCCAATTTTAAACACCATATTCTCATTAAAATATACTAGGATCTTACTCACAAAACTACCAAGTTATATGAGTAGTATTTTTATAATATGTAGCGTATGTTAAACCGTGAAAACACGAGAATTATGTATAGGTATATATCGAGTAGCCTAGTATTAATTTCTCAAGTTGTAAACACTGTAGAATTCTAACTAGCTGAACCCTGCGAGCGTTGCTACGCCAAAAATAAAATAAGATAATGACAGTGACGCCACATGTCGGAAATTGGTCGTACCAACTTAGAAACCTTCTTGGGCTCATAACAACTTTGCTAAAGATCATCACATGATTAAATGCATAGTTTACGATTCTATAAAGGACATACAGGCAAACATTCATTTTTATAAGAAGAAGAAGAAGAAATTTATTTATTTATTAGACGACAACGTTCGAGACCGTGGCGAGTTCCAGTAGTAGCGCGGTGGCTCGTGACATGACAGGTGCCACTCACGTCGGGGACAAACAACCGACAAATGATAGGTGCGCAACTACGGGACAATTTGTCGCTTGGAGCGTTATTGAAATTAAACGGATTAGACGTTGGCAGATAGATATACATACAAACATTAAAGTTTTCCTTGGAGTTGGTTCTA
>DWPA01001166.1:0-19760 GCA_018251375.1 Calpodes ethlius
CGGCACTGCGACTGTAATGTCTTTGGCGATACTTGATTGACGGAAATTACAACGATCGAGCTTTATAATTCAAGTGAAACTGTTACACTGTAGTTATAAAATGTTTTAAAGCTCAACGTAATGATATTTATTGAAATTTTAGCATGTTACATACGTTTTGGCACGTTTAAGCGCCACCACGCTCGTCGCACCAGGAAGTTTTTGTGTTAGCGCATCGTCCAATGAAGAAAGGACCTTTGGAGTTAGGGATATCTATGGATGGCATTAAACCCGTATGTTGGTTATTGACATATAAACATACCGTTAGCAGCCGTCGCTTCAGATCCTGATTCATTTACTTCTATGTTAGCTTTTTGAATGCCAGCTGACACGTATAATTTTCGTGGTTTAGTTAGAATGCCGCTTAAGCCGCTTGAATTCGGATCAAATATGTAGGTTATGTTGAGCTAAAATTTATTTTTTTAATCATAAGTAATTATTTAGGTTTATAGAAATATGATGTCCTGTAAATAGTAAATCTAGTATCACGACTGCGTTAAGTAAAAGATAAAAGAGACATAAAAATAACAGTAAATTATTTTATGTTATAGCAATAATAAAAATTTAATGAGGCTGAATCTATTGATTTTTGTATTTAAATGTTGTATTGTATAGTAACATTTTGTATCATAACTTTGATGGAATAAAATGGGTAACTTTGCTGACGTCGTCATGCAAACGCGAGGAGATACATTAGTATTATAAATGGCGATAGGTGACGGTGAATATTTGCCCTGAGGTAGATCGTTTGCTCTTTTGTTGGTCATTTATATAAAAAAGCAAATGATAATCATGGTTAATGGTGTGGGAAATATTCGTTAACGTAAGCGTTGTGATTAATGAAAGTAAGTGACGACAAGATAATCCTGGTTTAAAATTTACCACAAGCGTTGATACGTGACTACGCCAAGCGTAATATATGGTTCTGTTATTTAAAGCAATAGTTTCAAGGGCAGGACAACCGTTTTACTGAGAATAAATATGTACTCGTTAAATGTGAATATTACCTTTTGTAAAATGTATTTCAAATCAATCGTAGTTGTAGTATTGAACTTTGGCAGCGATATGTCAACCCTTGTAGACTGTAACCTACTTCTAACGGAGGTCAATGTATTTGGATCTAACAGTTTTGTCATTAAACTCATAGCACCGTTTCTATCGCCGGGTAAGAGAATGAGGCATGTTAAATTATCGTTAACATAAGGAAGTTCTAATGCCTGAAAATATCATAAGGATAAAAAATATAAATATGTGAAATTGCTTACATGTATAAAGTACCCTCAAATCGCGTAAAACATACCTGAGCATTGAGATCATCATCATTTACATATTTGAAAAATTTCACTTGGTTCATCATGTCCACTGTAATAGTTTCATCTTCAGAGACATAAAACATATTTGGGCGTGTGTCATATTTGTTAAATTTGTATCTCCATTCACCATGTTGATAATTCGTATTTAAATTATTTAATTCATAACACATGTTATACAAATCTTTTACATCGTCATGAATTTTACGTTATTGTTTTAAATTAGGTTTAAGAAATGAAACAGTAAATGTTATCATAACATCAAACAAAAGTAAGCAATGGAATTTTTGGTGGACTTATAACATCTTTAAGAAACAACCCACGAAAAATTTACTATTTAACAGGTATTTTTACTGTTGCTTGATTATTTGATTAAAGATTATTTAATATTTGTATGTGACATTTTCAATGCAACCGAACAGACTAAACTAAATGAATGGAAAATTTTAATTTTTGAAGATAGGTGAAAGTTTAAGGTTGAAATGTTTGAACGAAAAGAACATTCTGAGTGTAGAATAAATAAACTAATAAACACATACACACAGACTAACATTCGAAATCCTATATTCACCCGGACGAAGTCACAGGTATCGGCTATACATAAACGTATTTTATAAATCAATATAGAAAATAGTATTCATAGTCCTTTGTGTACTCATTGAAATATTTCTGATTAGCTATAAATTTCTGCAGCGATAAATTAGTATACTGTAGTATAATCTAGAACTCATTTAAACCCCTGTCTCCTTATGTTGCAGGAGGTACGAAAAAATATAACAATAATATTATATTCTTAAAAACTTACCAGAAAATATAGTGCGTTAACCAAAACTAATTCTGTGTTAGGAGACAAAATAGAAGCTGGTATAAGATCTTTGATTTTGTTGTTTGTATTATCTGCTACCTTGAATATAAGAAATAATTGTCATTGTTTAAATCATTATGGATCGTAAGAAGAATTAGAAATTTATATAATAGAAACATAGGTTACACAGTTACCCATTTATTAATAATATCAGCAGCCCATTGCGGATTGTTGAAATCAATATTTTCAGCTTCGGCTCTAAATATGTCCTTACTATCAGTTTTGAAAGAATAGCTGAATGTGTCCTTATCACTACCGTATACCCTTTCCGCCAAATCCAATGTTACATTTTTCTGTTCAGATATTGAGTCCAAAATGTCAGGAATAACTGTTTTGATCTGTAAAAAATAATACAATGGAATACACAAAATTATCACTATTATTAAGAATGACGTCATTATAAAGAACAGAAAAGACAGTAATAATAAAGATAAGAATTATAAATAGAATATTGTAATATAAACTAGAACCATTGGGTTTTATATTACAGAAATTCAAATGAAAAATAAATGCACATTTTATTAGTCACTAGCTGAACCCAGCGCGCGTTGTTACGCCAACAGGGGCTGTCACGGAAATATATGAAATTAATTGGAATTACAGAGGCGCCACCTGTCGAAAATTGGTCGTACCAACTTAGAAACCTTCATGGGCACAATAGCTTTGATAAAGATCATCACATGATTAAATGCATAGTTTACGATTCTATAAAGAACATACAGACAAACATTAATATTTTATATATGAGTCATAAAATAAAATTTCACCTCCATTATGTTTGCTAAGTTGAGCGCATTCAATAGTTGTTTAACAGTTTCTCCTGCTGCGTAAAGAGCCAACTCAGCCAACAAGAACATAGTACTGAATGGAGATAACGTCACACTTTTGCCAGGATTTTCTTTTACAACATTCTGGAAAAAAATCTCTCTTATGTATATATTATTTGATAATATGATTTGAAATAGTTCATGCGTTAAAGACGTGGATGAAATAGAGCTTTTGGAACTTTATTCACATTTTGATATTCAAATTTTATTAATTTGTTAGACATTTCAACAATTATTACATGAAAACATGGAAATGGATAAATTTCATTGCACTTAAAACTACGTGTTTTATCCTTGACAGGAAAGACAGTATTCACAAATACAGTTTGATAAATACATACATAAAAGAAGTTTGATGTGAATTGTAATATTCCTTTATTAAAATCATCTTCTAGATTCTTGTTCGGAGCTGAGTTGGACGGCTTTGACGGTTTCGCAGGTTCTGGAATAGTATTTTTAATGAACAAAATTTTAAAACATTTGATTTTAAAAACAAATAAATTTTCAGTTAAAACCTGTTTTATGTGTGGGTTATAAAAATTATTTACATTTGTACATTGGCTTAGGTAGGCTTTGCTACTTAACGCAGAAAAATGCCAACATTACTTAGTTGCAAGTCAATGGTTATTGAAACAATTAAAATGTTATGTTATTACTTTCATTCTGATTCAAGTCTTCATTAGTCACAAAGGATTCAGTTGAAATTTAGCTTAGATTCGGCTTATACTTGTTATGTTTATTACGTTTTTTCTTAGACTGTACCGTAATAAAAAAGAGAGAGAGGGATAAAGAGACAGAAAGAGACAAAGAAAAGAGAGTAAATTATTTACCTCCTATACATTGGTTAATGTTACTGTAGTATCTATCATCTGGCGCTTGGGCTGAAGAACCTTTAAAAAATATAATTAATATCAAAATTTAACCTAGTAAGAAAGTATTTGAGCTGTGTTATATTCAATGTTATACAGAGAACAGTAAACGTGATGTATACGGTATAATACTAACCTAAAAATTGCTCCTGAGATTTAGTAATAAATTAACTTAAAACTGCTTTAACCACGCTCACCTCGATTTAACTTTCTTTCTTCTACTTATGCTTCATCAGAAAATTAATTAAAATTGCCCTCACTATTTTATGTTGCTGAATGAGCCAACAATGCACATGATGGTTAATGGCCAAGTCAATAGACATCAACACTAAAGTCATTACTGATGCCTTCTCGGCAAAAAAAAGATTTAGCTCTCAAGTTGCAGTCGAAACCGATATGAGAGGGTTGTTTATAAATTAAAGTATATACCAACATACATTACACCACCACCTAAGGCTAAGCCACTAACCATCGTAGAGTCAACTTACTCTGATGATGCTCCGGTTGGGAGCGAAACATGTGTTGGTGGTGGTATGTATAGCTTTGCAAGCGTTGGCTAAACCGTAAGAGATACATTCAAATAATATTCTATAAAAATACTCACAAAAATGTCCGCAATAACAAATATTTCTTGTAGAGGTTGACTGACAATTATCATTTTTATGCTCTAAATACTTAATTTAAAAATATTACTTTATTTGCAAAAGTAATTCCTCCTAATCTGTATTAATCCTTAACCAAATAAATATATTAGTTATCTTGCCTACTTAATGTAGATTAAAACTATCCTTAACGTTTTTCATTTAAATGAGTAGTTTACAAGTTATCATAGATTAAAAATTTCACGCATGCAATCAAAAAAATCGAGCGAGATGGCTGGCTTTATCTTCACCTATAAATAAAACTCAAGTGTTCCTTATCAATTTGTTTACGATGTACCTAAATGAATAGAGAAATGTATTATATTTTTCCCGAAGCAAAACAAGGGTTAGTATGCTAATCCCAAATAAAGCATTTCTACCAAATGTAGAATGTCGGTATGAGATTTCGGTAAATATTTTAAACCGACCAGATTCAGCTGCAATTGTAATTCTATTACATACTCATCACAATTAATATTATTATTCTACATTACAATGCAAGAAGCTATGCCAGTCTCCAATGGTCTATTACATTACTTTTCATATTAACTGTTCATTACTCTGTCACCTTTTCAGATATTGAGATGAAATATGTCCTTACGCTCAGGTTAAAGTACTAATTACATCGGCTGAAATGTTCAACGACAACTTCAATTTGGAGGAAAATGAACATAATTTAAAAAAATATGTGAATTTGTTTTAATAGCGTTTCTTTGAAAATCATTTATGAATGTTGATTTCACAAAAAGGGACCTCTATTATGTTACAATATTAAAAATGTTTATACTACAAACTTTACCTTGTTACAAAGGATTTGTACTGTGTACATTCATATGCTTTGTTTTTCAAGTACTATAATATAATTTTTATTTTCACTGTACGCCGTTTAGATATCAGAATCATTATTTTAATACTAATATTATTATTATTAAGTATTTGAAGTAATAAGTTAGGAAATATATCGGAAATAAACGATTTTTCAATTAATAACAGACAACTGAAACTACTTATTTGCGAAATTGATAATTAACCATTCTGATATTATGAAATTGATAATCAATTTTTAAATTGATTCTGTTTTAGTGGTGTTTCCTCGAAATTATTACTAGTTTACTGGAAATTATCTTACAAGACAGAAAATTACCAAAAAAAAATTCATGTTAGTAATATTCGACAAACAAGCAGACGAGTTTGAACCGGTAAGTGCTCATCATCACAATGGGTTGCCGGCCAAAAAGAGACGCAAGGATTCGCTTTACTTTTGTCCGAAACTTCGACCGAACTACGTAAAAGAAAGCTTCGCCGTCGGGATTAAACCGGAAGGTACAAAACCTAGCCACTTCCAACAAGACGAATATGGCGCTATAGCCTCGTGTATTGTTCAGTATAATATATTACGAACTGGGAATGTATAGTCACTCCCGTATTTAAGACCAATATTTTCCTTAATATATATGAGTATCAATATGAAAAACTCTCGTATGGTATTAACTAGAGAGCTCTAAGGAGGGCTTCCTAGCAGTAAGGACTGCTTCCAACCAGAGCCAGGATGGTTGGGCGGAACTCGAAGATCACTAAAGCCCATTACAGTTTAAATATATTATTAAAAATCGTACCTTCGAAGCTGTTGGCCGAATTAATATTAACTAAGGAACTTAAAATAAATAAAATTGCCACAGAACCAAGCATGGTAAATTTTAAGGAAAACTGAATATATATTGCAATGTTATGTTTTCAAATGATCACAAAATTAACTTTCCTTCACAAAGTCGTGTTCGTTCATGGAAATTTCGTAAAGTTATACGGTAAATAATCACGTTAATATTATTGCAAGTTTAGTACCTGTTATGTCCCACATATTATATCACGACTTATAATAAAATTATGAAACTAAATGTGTCTGCTTCTTTGTTTGCAACAAACTCAAAAAATCATCACACTAAACTATATTTAATTTAAAATGTATTATATGTCTCGTTTACTATCTTATTCGTTTTCACAAAATACGAATTTACGCGAAAAAACATAATTATGGTACCGGTAATCGGTACAGTGTCGTTTCAACCTAGCTGTTGCTGATACGAGCCATAACTAATTAATAAATACGTGTTATAGTGTTCAATCTTTTCAATGTGATACTTATATCCAGTATTAGTTTACTTTGCAACAATCCGCGATTAAAATGTACGACGGTATATCCCTCCCACAAAGGAAGGCATGCACTACAATAAATTAAAGTATATACCAAAATACATCCCACGTGTTGGTGGTAGTGTTTTAAAGTATATACCTTCATACATTTCAATCGGGGATTGTTGCAAAGTAGACTAATAATAGCTTAATAACAATGTATTTCCGCAAAGTAACGTCTGATACTATTAACTTATATCCAGTCCTGATGCTTTACGAACGGGTTGGAATTGACTGCAAGTAAACTTAAAGAATATAATATTATTAAAAGAAACGAAAGAGTGCAGGTTTGCTGGTCGTCAAATAAAATGATAGAATATCAATCACAAAACCTATATCAGAGTGATTCATTGTATTCATATAAGAATTAGTACCAGGAAGTGGAAAGCATATTCTACTCTTAGTAATTCAAAAGAAAATTTAGCGTATGTGTGGAAGCGTAGCGTCTGCCCATGTCTTTAAATTTACCTCTTCTGAATAAAATTGTTAAACTGTCACCGATTGATCCCTGTATCACAGAAGTGGATTTTATTTATATATAGTACTAAATTTAGAGTTTAATTAACATACTATTGTTCTTCAATTGGTTAACAATATTAAAAGTCAAATTCAAATAAAAGTCAAAAGTCTCCTTCGTACATTATTTCGCATGTGGACCGTTTGGGTATAAAGTTATCTCCGATTTCTCGAAGCGAAGCGATAACCGTTACTATTTCGTAATAAGCTTTTGTTTTACAAACAAACATAATAATCTCTACCGGTATAAATTGAATTTTCATGTATGTACATGTATGTCCATAAGTACTGAAATGTTTGAGAAAACGAAAAAAAGGCAAAAATCATCAACAGCATTTTATTTACCTTTAAACAATTATTTGATTAATGGTTTTTAACTATTATCCTGCATAGAGACCACAAACATTCACAGTTCATGGGTAAAATAAGTAGTAGACGAAACCCTTTCATTGGCGGTAAAGGAGACAGAGAGGAGACCGGAGACGAAATCATAGTATAAGCTCCTTTTATCCCCGAAAATTACAAGTTTTTTTTTCATTTATTTCCTGCAAGTAAGCCACAAAATCTGTTTAAGTATAGGAACCGAACGAAAAGAGAGAGTAAAAGATACCGGGTGCTCCAATACAACCGAAGATTGTTCTACTATAATGAAAGATAGATGAAAGATATATATAGATGAAAGATATAATAGATGAAAGAACTACATTTTATGTATGAAAAAAAATTATTAACCTAGAACATGGAGTATTGCTATTCTGAAATAGGACATAGAAAATAGGAGTTCCTAGGAACAGGAACTAATAGACGAAGGGATTACAAGTAAAGTATACCAGAAATAAAGTCACAGCAGAAGTCGCTACTCCTACAATGGCTGATATACACGAAAATAAAGTGTTTTATTAGATGTGTACTACATTTTAAGTTTTAGATTTATTTATTAAGATCTGAAACAGAAGGGTAATACCAGTATATTAATAATCAGTTTTTATTCGAATAGGTGATTACAAACTGGTGGCAATTCGATTAGCTCTATTACATCCAACAGCAAATAGACCTTTCAAAATTGGGTATATTCTATTTATAGCTTGACAGTTGGGACGTCCACACACGAACACTGGCTGGTTTGACTGTAAGTTACATATTTAACTGCCGTGGCATGGCTGTAGCTATGGCCTTGGCTATGGCTTGGCGTGGTGTTACGGGTTCTAAGAAGGAGAAACAAGGTGTAGGAGAATTGGAGATTGTAACACAGTGTAATGTGGTTATGATATAGTGGTTTGAATTAAAGAATGAAACTTGTTTTATTGATAAATGATTTTTATTAACATAAGATATATATAACATGGATAAATATTAATTTCCAGCAAATAAGCCACAAAAAAGGAGTTCCCTGTATCAGTAAGTAATGGATGAAGCAATCATTGGCGAAGAAGGGGATTGGAGGTGGTCGAACACGTACAGATGTAGTTCTAACTCCTATAAAGGCTGAAGTGAATTAATTGTATTTGTTTTATTTATGTGGAATGTTTATTTAGTAGCTAAGATTTAATTTTATTCGTCTCCTGCATATAAACCACTGAAAAATGGGGTTCCATCAAACATTAAATGGTAGATGAAACTCCGGTTGGCAATAAATTGTTTCGGAGGTGGTGGCACAACTCCTACAGAGGTGATTCCGACTCCTATGATAACTGAAAGATAATGTTTATAAATAAGTAATCTATGGAACACACATACACGGATTATGTTAATGTAAATACAACTGTGTATAGACTTTCCGCTGAGGGCTTCTTATTGAATTATTGCACACTATTAGCCTAATATAAGTATCCATTATAAGTGGTCGACTAAGCATAGTAACTGCGGACGCAGTCATTCGGATGGATGAACGCTAGTGGCAATACTTTTTACCGTTTTTCGCAGAATACGTAAAACCGTCAGTTTTGGTTCTATCCCAGCAGATAACTGTCTTTAAACCATGGAAGGACCTACCAAGGCCTTCAGGTGGTATATGAACTTTCTACGCACTAGAGTAGTTTGGTGGATTATGCTCCAGGTCTCTTCAGTTATAAGGAGACCATAGTTCATTAGTGGACAATTAATGGGAGTAAAGCAATGAATTCGTAATAACTTGTAGGTATTAAAACCGACTGATTATTATTTATTCTCAAGAATGTTCGTAAAATAATTTGGTTTAAAAAACCTACCATTAGCAGCTGTTGCTTCAGAACCTGTTTCATCCATATCTATGGTACATTTTTGAAGGGCGGATGTTATTAATACAGTTACAGAAGGATCAGCTGAGATATTTCTCAAGCCGGTTTTGTCTGAATTGAACATGGAAGTTACGCCGAGCTGAAATAATATTTTTAAAATTCAGTATGCATTGACTTAATATAAATAAAATGAATTATTTCCAAAAAAATTAATTTAGAGGACTAATAAGAGATCCAGTAAAATGCGTAGTAAAATTTCATTGGGTCTAATTGCTGTAATCGCCATATTTAATTGAAAATTTAACAAATAAATAAGAGGACTTCATGTTGGTGTAATTGAATAAAATGTAGCAAAGTAACAGATAGAAAAATGTGAATAATATGTTTACAATACGAGGCAGCCACTATTATTTTTTTTACATAAAAAGCTGAAGCTTTATTTGGTGTAAGATGCTGAGTGGCCCTTTGTGGAACATTATTACCACCGAAGACAGTCCCGATGTGTAATCGGTAACAGGCGAAAAAAAGCGGTGGGTATCCGATTACCTTTCCGACATTGCGACCGAAACACGTAAAAAACATTTCACAGTCGATTTAAAAAAGGTGATAGGTAGGTAGCCATGCGGGTAAA
The DNA here is from genome assembly GCA_018251375.1 of Calpodes ethlius. Lineage (NCBI taxonomy): Eukaryota > Metazoa > Arthropoda > Insecta > Lepidoptera > Hesperiidae > Calpodes > Calpodes ethlius. The sequence goes on from DWPA01001166.1 coordinate 10,105, forward strand.
ATTGTATGAACCAACCTCACTGTCACCATACAAATCAAATTAAACTGGATGATAAAGAAATATGAAACATTAATATTTTAAGTTACAATTTAATAAATACCTTTATGAAATTTTCCTTTAAATCAATACGCGTTGTTGTTTTGAATTTAGGTATCCTGACGTCTACCCTTTCAGTCTTCAAACTGCTCAAAATAGAGTTTAAAGCATTGTCTTTCCTAAGTTTTGATGCTAAATCTTCAACGCCATTCTTTTCTTTAGGTAAAATAATCAGACATGTCAAATTTTTGTTGCTATAAGGGAGTTCCAAAACCTGGAAAAAAAAAAAGTTAACGTACAATAAAATTAGAACTCTACATGGCAGATATTTAAGAAATATTTGGTAGTAATATTTTTTACAATTTTTGGCTATGTGTTTGTTTGTGAATTTATTCCCATGAATAACTGTACCGGCTTAATCGATTTAAATGTGATTTTTACTGAAGTATTGCAGTAAGCTGGGGTAAAATTAGTGTTTGAATTATTTCAAAAAGATGAATATATCAGATCAAAGAAGTAAAATTTAATTATTTTTCAAATTTAATTTTATTGTAGCTTTCTTTTGTATTCATCGCGAATCTGGAAATATTAAAAAATCCATACAAGAGGAAAAAAGGCATTGTAATAAAACAAATAAATTTATTCCTTTTTAAAAATATTGCAAACACATGAGAGTCCGAGTTCTGGTATAAGTTTAAAATTTACAAAGTGTAAAAATACAAAAATTAAAACCTTATATCCCTGTAATACAATTATATTACAGAAACGTTTTATAGAAATCAAAATATTATTTAGTGTTAATATAAATACTTTTACAATATGAATTACCGAACATAGAGCGGGTCTTGTAGAGATTATACTTCCCTTATATCCATAATTCCACCACCACCTATTTTGTTGAAAATAATATTTTTTTTTTAAATTACGAGTTGATAAACAGCAATACCCTCGTTATAAGACCTTTTACTTATTTTAAAATCTTCTTATTCGCAAAAATAATGTTATAATAGTTAGAATTGGTGTTTTAAAACAGAATAAATAAATACCTGGGCATTGAGGTCCTCGATTTCGGCGTACCTGAATTTACGCTCTTGGTGCATTGTGTCAACCTTAATAACTTGATCGTTGGATTTGTAAAATTCCTTTTTAACTGTTGAGTCTTTATTAAATTGGTAGGCCCAATCGCCCTACAATAAAGATAGATATTGTAACAAAATTGTAAATGATGGTATGGAGATATTTAAGCAAATATATTACTAGGAGTTTTTAAAGGAGCGACAGAACTGTAAACAATCATCTTTAGAACTGTTGTGTATGTGTTTGTAAGTATGGACAAACATGAAGTACAATTTAAATGACTTAGAAGCAGAATCTAGAAGTACGAGTACATGATCGCGGGCAAAATATTATAATAAAAAAAAAAAAATTAACTTACCCTAAAGTACAATGCATTGACTAAAATCATTACTATTTCGGGTACAATGAGGCTTGGTGGAACGAGGTCTTGTATTTTGTTGTTCGTGTTATTTGAAATCTGTAACATAAAAATAATAATTAAATAATTGTGATTTTTATGAATTACTAGCTGAACCTTGCGCGCGTTGTTATGCCAACACGAACCGCCACCGCAATATATGTAACTAATTGTAATTAAAGTGGCGCCACCTGTCAAAGATTGGTCGTACCAACTCAGAAACCTTCGTGGACTCATACACAGCAACTTTGCTAAAGATCATCATATGATCAAATATATCGTTTACGATTCTATAAAGGACATACAGACAAACATTCATTTTTATATATTAGAAGAAGAAGAAAAGAAGAGAAAAAATTAATTATCAATTCTCTGACACACTAGCTAAATGATTATACTCATATACCGTAAATATACACATATCACATCTACAAAGACACATTCGTCTTCGACTTTCTTTAATTTCTTAAAGTTGAGATAACTAATAACAATATAACATGCAAGGACGTGACTTTATAGTATAAAAAATCGTATGTTCTATGACATTTACCCATTCATTAATGTAATCAGCTGTTTTTTGTGAAGCACTACAGTCAACACGTTCAGATTCTGCTCTAAGGAGGCTCTTCGATGCTGCCTTGAAACTATCGCTCAAATCAGGTAGTAGTGTGTTCCCATATGCTTTCGCCGCGAGTGTAAAATTCACATTTTTCTGCTCATCAATCATTTGTAAAAAGGCCGGAATTACTAGTGAAATCTGAAAAATGTGTTCGAAATATAACGTTTCCGTAGACTTTAAATGTCAATAGCTAGCGCATTAATAAATTATAAGGATTTACTCATAAGTACACATTGAAATCCATAGAACAATGTCATACGATTTATCAGCTAAAAAGATGAGAGCAATTCCGGTGCATACTTGTCTGCTCGTCACGGTAACCAAATTACATAGGATACATGTTTTATTATTTTGCTCAAAGAGGTTGTAACAGAACCTTTAAACTTTGTCGTGTGACTAAAGACCACCAGAAGTCGTATTTGGAATAGAATTTACCTTGTACGATATACAACGGAGCAAAGTAAGCAAGGTTACATTCAAGGAATCATAAATTTTAAATATCTCCAATGTACAATTGGATTGTAAAATAAATTAAAATTTAAATATTAGGGTAATAAATAAATTAACCTAAAATTAAAAAAAATATTAGTACCTCATCATTGCTTTTAGCGTTCAGTAGTGTCAAGAGTTCCGTTTGAGTGCTACCTGTTGCAAATAAACACAACAATCCCATCAAGAACAACGTGCTGTATAGCGACATAATGACACTCTTGCCAGGGTTCTCCATAACGACATTCTGAAACAAATCATAAACATATTTTATTTTGTTGTTTTTAAATATTGAGTTTTTTATTTTTATTTTAATGTATTATAAATTATTCCAGTGTTTTTACATTTTATGAAGCATGCAATTCACATCTGAAAATGAGATGACATTAAAGTATGCAATTGGGATTTTTTTTGTAAATCTCTAGTGTACGCTTTGTTGGTGTGACTAAATAAATTAAAATTGGCCAATTATCACTTAGATGACCAAAAAAACATTTTCACTTTATGTGTAGGGAATGTACCCTGCAAAAAATATTTTTTTTAGATTTCAACCTATTAATTTCAGTTGTGAACGGTAGAAGTTACCCGTTTTAAAAGATAATGGTTACCCGTTTTGATCCATAATTTTTATATTATGTGAATTTCTGGAGTGGCCTATAATATTGATTCCAATTCCACCCCGGCACGCTAAAGTTTCAAACGGAGTGACAGAAGCCGACTTTGGCTTCAGGTAACATTATATTATTATCAATAATATTACTATTGTTAAATCATTACTACGTATGATCATCTTATCTTATTATCTTTTTATGAAGGCTGGCTTACTAGCTATAAGCTCCTTATATTGTGTCAGCCACTAAAAGAATTGTGGTGTTGCAGTAAAGGGTAACCGATATCTATGGTGTAAGATTATTAACTATCAAGTGGCTGATTGCCTGGTTTGTCAGTTATTTAAAGAAAAAAGTGGTATAAATGATTTACTAACATAGAAGAAGTCTGCAGTCGCCTTTGAGTTGCCATAGTAGAAATTCTCTTTTGCTTTCTGAAGCGATGTACTCGTTTGATCTGGCGTGGTAGTTGGTTGCTTTGGAGTGGTAACTGGTTGCTCTGGTGTGGTAACTGGTTGCTTTGGAGTGGTAACTGGTTGCTCTGGCGTGGTACCTGGTTGCTCTGGCATGGTACCTGGTTGCTCTGGCGTGGTATTTGGTTGATTTGGCGTAACAGGTGTTGGTTCCACCGTTGCTGGAATTGGTTCCAATGTCTTAGGTGGTTCAGAATCTATAATATTTAAGAAGTACATCATTATTTTTCGCTTATTAAAAGTGTGGTTTATCAAATCCGCAAATATATCGTGATCTATAAATATTTACTTGCATTTGAATACATATCAAATATGTTATCATAACAAACGAAAAGTAATCTATACAACTAAATAAATATATTGGTTCAGTATGTACATAATTTTTCATCTAATTTTACGATTAATAATTATTCGTTTTGTGATGCTGTGATTCACATTATACATTTTTTTAATACATTTTTCTGTTTTTTAATTTCGTACTTCTTTATGCGTATATGTGTGTGTGATAGAATAATCGCTGGTATTAAAACAATTTAATATGATTATTTCTTGTTAATTATTAATTAATTATGATATTAAATAATATGTGCATGTATTTTACGCCACGCGAAGCGGGCGGGGGACGGCTAGTATGACACAAGAATCTTACCTTCACTACATTGAGAGTTACTTGTGTTTTCACTGCTGTTTACATAAGAACTGGACGAGGAACTGGATTCAGAGGAGTCTAGAACAACAATAAATATCCAATTTGAATACAAGAGACATTGAAGACACTAAATAAATTTAAGCAAGTTAATTAAAATATACGATGATCAAAATTTTCTATAAAAAACCAGAAATAGCAGAGGGTAAATTATCACACAGTTTAACTATGATGTAATGGACTAGATAAACTGTTTTGTCATATATTAATACGTAAAGATAAATCTTTTGTACATCTTTAAGAATTAAATACGCATATAAGTTTTCAAGGAGCAAAAGAACAGAAAGCTAAATTTTATGTACAATAATGTGTTACAAATGCATTTATCAATAACAATAAAATATTGAAAATAAACAGTGAAAGTTACCCTGTGACAAAATTAATTACATTCAAATTTCAACTACTGATTGGATATCTGATTTTGGATAAATTACCTAGTACTTTAGTGACCTGTAGAGGTTCTTATAAACCTGCAGGCGACTATTCCAAGTATCCGTCCAGAACTTAACATTTTAAAACGTTTTAAGACTTGTGATCATGTTTAGAAAGAACTAACATGAATCGAATGTAAATGTTCTGGAGACGCCCAGTTTTATTCAGTGACTAAGCACTTGGTAAAATCAAGATAGTTAATGTTGGGTAGAAACAAAGGGATGTATTTTATATTTCAAGGTAAAACCGCTGAACTTACAAAAATTATCTAAGAGAGTTAAAATTATATCAAAAAGCGAAACTAACATCGAAAGCTCTGACCTCGTGAAGCTATAAAGGACACTAGAGCCAAAAGCAACTATGCGTAAGAAAAATGGTCGCTACAACTTGCTTTTTCATATAATATATGTTAACTAAGTCTAAACTTTACAAAGTTTGTTTTTTACCATTTTTGCGCGAACGTTGTAGATATTATTATCATAATTATTTTGAACATATAGTTTCTTTTGTGGTACCGCTTAATAGTCAAGAAAATAGTTTAAATATCTTTGGTTTTATCGCTTGCTTTGTGGATCACAGCGAATTCATAACGATATAAGCCAATGACTATCGACAATGTTCCTGGATAGATTTTTCGACTTCCAGAAAGAAAACCAGTTTATCAGTTGCTCATTATCTGAATGTACCACCAAATTTACTTTTAGCTCTTCGGTGGCCGATCCTTACAAGTTCCTCCCTCTTACAACAAAAAATTAAAGTATATACCAACATACATACCACCCCCTAAGGTACCACAAAGTACCACCTGGAGGTTCCACGCATGTCTCAAAGTATATACCGTCATACATTTTAATCGCGGAATGTAGCAAAATAGACTAATAATAACTTAATTAGTTTTTACAGTGTGAAGGAAAGGAGGATATAGAAAGTGCAGGACCTATTAGTTACCTCCACATGTAAGATTATTAAATAAGAATCATATATTATAATACAAAGAGCATCTCACCGTTAGAGCTTGAACTGGAAGATTGACTGAAGGAAGATGAGGAATATCCATCAGTAGAACAATCTTCCGACGATGTAGGACCTACAAGGAATGCAAACGTTTAAAACATGTAAAATAACAAAAAAAAATATTTGAAAATATAGCCAATAATTATAATAAATATTAAAATTAAATATACTTACTAGCTAAGACCAAACTGGCCAGGACCATTAAAGGAACAAGTAACTTTAACATGATGATTACCAATACTTTTCAGAGAATGATCAAGAGTATTTATATCTTCTAGACAATGACTTGTTGCACTTGTTTAAATATTTTAACAAGAGACAGAACTTGTTAAGTTTTGAATCTTAAAGAAATAAATTTCATCATTGTTATAGCGGCCGTTATCATAGATGCTTTGTTATACTTTTGCGTCAATTCTTATGTCAATTCAATTCTTAGAATATGTGACTCATCATCTATATTAATATAATAAATGCGAAAGTGTGTTTGATTGTTAGTTTGTGTGTTTGGCCCACTTTTATAGCGCAACGAAGTGTCGCTATGGTATGATTTTTAGTTTGGAGATAGTTGGGAAGGCGACGTGTACTATAGGCTAAATTTTTACCACAAAAGAACGTCTCATTTTTGTGGAAAGGTTCACTACGATGTATGAATATTTCAGCCAAATTAAACAAAGCGTTGCTTGGCAACCATTGATAGAAAAAAAATGATAATCTTTTTTTGCTGTTCCTTTCACATACGCGGGCCTGGCCGCGGGCAACATCTAGTTATTATATTAATTTTAATAATTAATTAAAATAGGGTAGTTAACTCATGAAATTATTTGATCAAGTAACATTCTTGTCATCAAAAATGTATTAATTATTTAAGTGTTCTCCGTTAAGGTTAAAAAGGAATACTTACATTTTTTATAACAAATGTATTACATAAATACATATATAGCTGACTAATTGTACATAGATGCTAATTTACTCGAACAAAATAAAGTAAAACATTTTTGTTAAATTCCACGCGGACGAATTTGCGGGCTCGGCTTGTCTACTATATAATACTCTTAAGGGTACTACAATTTGATTCGCCATATTCAAATCGGCAGTAGGCATAATTATATTCGAGTCAGGCCATTCGGCAAAGGCCCTGCATTTGGCATTCTTATATTATATAGTACGCTGTTGTTCGGGTTGGTGAGTATACGTTTGACTAAGCCGAGTAATTTTTTATCAAGCACACATCTACGCTTAATCAATTGGCCGCCTTTCTCTGCCGAACGGATAACAACCTTTAATTTTTTAACGTTTAAATTCAGGGCACGCTGTGGATATCCATCCCTTCGTCATTAACATCCCTCCTGTACGAATGAAGTCCTTTGCTTCGTCATTTGTTTTCCATACTGCGATGGATCAGAATAAATTTCGCGCATTGGAGATACAGATGACATCGGTGTCTTCATGGTTGAAATTAATACAAAGTATTTACAAAGATAATTAATATTATCGACAAAAGGGGAACGTATATGTTTCATTTAAATATCAGATCTTTTATTAATTCTTTACTCAAATGAAAATCTAAAACAATAGCCTGACTTCTGTTCAAATAAGATGGTGCATTATCAAGTAGACAAAAGGTTATTTACTGAGTCACGTGTTAATAAAGTTTTGTGCTTTGGTCCCTCTACGTTATGCTGTATGGTTATAAAATTAATAAAATATATACACGTGCAAGTAGAGAAAACTGGTACACTTAATTATCTGCGTATAGTAAGTATGATAAAATCGTTTTTAGTTAATTTAATTATTATTTTATTTTTATCTTTTTAGTGTAATAAAAATAGTATATTAAATTAGTTTAAGTAGGTATGAGAGCGACTAAGTGCGCATTTTTTGTATTTCTCTTAAGGTTTTAGAGTCGCAAGTCGTTTTTATTGTAATATAAAGAGAATAAGCTCAAACTTGATAGCTTTACTAGTAAATGTTCTAGGATTCTACGGCAACTTTCCAGTTCCACCATCTGATCTCAAGAGAGAAAAGAAGAAGAAAGAAATAATGATGAAGCCGTTGTGAGTTTTCAAAATTTTTATACTTATAATTGTCGATTTTATTGTTTCCTGATAAAATTAAAACTTATCACACCCTTTTTTAAATATGCATGATTTACGTTCACTATATTCAAATATCACGTTGAAGACGATGATTTTTATGCCGAGTTATGCAAACTTACGAAATTAAGAATGACATGTTGTCAAAAATATTTGAACTTATAAGATAGGCGGACTAATAAAATAAATCGAAAAAAGTACTCTATGAAGTGTTATTTAGGATATAGTTTTACTTTGCTTTTGATGTGATCTAGGATAATTATTATTACCGTATGATTATTATTAGAATTTACAATTAAATTTAGTGTGTGACACATTCGATAAAGCTTACATTAATTACCAGATTTGTCAACTAACCCACAAAATATATAATTAATGGTTAACATTTACTTCCTGTGTGTTCCTTAATAGTAATCGTAAATGAAGTCAAATCAAATCACAATTAGGTTTTATCGAATCACATTTAGGTTATATCGAGTTTATTAACACGTTAACTGCCATACGAGTATACTCGTAGTATTTTTTTTTAAGGCTATTGCCACCATACAAAATGGTAAGTACGTGTATACTCGTAGTTGGCAGTGGATCCTAGTTCTAACTACGAGTTTACTCGTAGTATGGCAATAAAATAGGATTTTTATTAGCTATTGCCAAACTACGAGTATAGTCGTATCAAATGAGTCAGAAACCGCATACAATCAACTACGAAAATACTCGTAGTTGGCGGTGCAGCCCAGATCATGTACTACGAGTATACTCGTAGGTTGGCAGGCAACGTGTTAATAAAGTAAGAACTAATTGAACACTGGCTGACCTTAAATGAAACGACAACTCCAAATAAATCTGAACTACTCATACAGGAAACGAGGATGAACTCACGAACTCACTTAAATTGGGAGTGAACCAAATGTGACGACCTTGACTTTAAGCATAGCAGATGCAGTACTATAATAATAGTTATTTGATACGCAATGAAACAACTTTTAAATTTTTCAACGGGCGCGCCGCAATTGAGCAATAAATAATAAAGTTCACGAATCGAAGGGTACCTTTAATAATTTCTTTATGTTTTATGCTCATAAATATAGCTATTAAATAGACGTAAGATGAATTTGTGTATTAGATATTTTTAACTGAGGTCAATATAAAATTTAAAGTCTTTTGTCAATCTTTGTTTGTGTCACATGGAAATCATTACACGGGTTTAAATAATACTTGATAAGTGGTCGTGTGATGGTAAGTGATCATCTTCACATATAAACATGGAACAAAGGTATCATCGATTGGTTACTGGTTAAAAAGAAAGTAACGGACCGAATTATTTTTGCTTTCTAACACTGCGTGTTTAAGAGGTAAAAAACATTTCAGAGATTTTCGAAGTGAAATAGTAACTAGCGAAAATGATCGAAAAATATAAGACAATAAAGTATCAAATATATTAGTAAACAATGTGTTAAAATTTGTTGTATTACATCTTGATCGTTATTTCATCAACTTGACGTTTATTTTTTTATTAATTTAATATTTCACTATAATCTTATCTGATGATACGTGAAAATTATATCTAATATTATAACAATATCTTAATTTTTTTCAAAACGATTGTTCATAGATATAATATTAAATCAATCAATAAATGACACCTTTGGCAAGTTATTGATTGTTTTAAGATTATCTCTATGTATAATCGTTTTTAAGTACTGTAAGGTAGT
>DWPA01001167.1:0-19760 GCA_018251375.1 Calpodes ethlius
TCGGTTACCGGAGGCATTCGGTTGCCGACCGTCCGTGAAGGAACTTATTTTTTATAGCTTTCTCTCTCACTCGGCAAGCGGTTGTCAAAAATGGTAACAAAACGACCATTAGTTGGAGACAGATAAAATAGTGGCTGTGTTATTAATCTGTCATTTTTTCTACGAGAATTAATTAATTATAATAAATCTGTTCTATGTAGAACTATTGTATTTTACCTACAAACTGGTAACCCTGACGTAATCTGCACACGTTACCTGATGTCAATTAGAATTATATTAAATCGATTCATAATTAATATGTATACGTTCCAATGAGATGTCGAACATTATCATAATTATAATACAAATAAACAACCAAATACATTTCAAGAATCATCAACAGTATTTGTGTTTTTTTTCTATAAAATATATTTCTAACGTTTAAACGAAACATCGGAAATTAAAGTATTCCTACGTTAAATCATCTAACAAAAGTTTTGGTTTTCAATTTAGTATTATTTTGCGAAGCGCTTTATTCGTATTATTCCATGCGTAATTCAAACTTTAGCTGCACTGCCAAACCAACAATCAACGATATTTAGAACGTAGTTTTTGTATACGAATAGCCAATGGTTTATTGGCCAACGAGCCAATTTATAGTAAATTATTAGATACATTAAAGATTTTACTTTGATGGCCAAATAGAAAACGTTAAACTCTCATTATTACAATAAGTATTATAGTAACATATTGTATTGTTTATTGTAAGTAAACTCGATAAAATGTAAACTTGCGCTGGCACTACTACCTGTCCTCGGGAAAAATAACCCTGAAGGCCAAGAAGAACAGCAAACAGCAGCAACGCGGAGCTCTGTAAAAAAAAATGTTAAAAATTCCAGGTAAAGAAAGGTATAAAGGAACCGTCTGTGGAGCTGGAATAAAGAAATAAAAAAAACAACTCATTATTGCTGTTTTTCGACTACAAACAAAATTCATGTATAAAGTATTTCACGATTAATTTTAAATAACGTAGATAGATAAAGAAAATAACGTTACATCAAGCCTGAAAAATGTCAGAATAAAATTTAGTGTTCAAAATTCCACAACAAGATAATTTATTGACACATTACAGTGTTACTTATAAAAGCTACAAATTATATTTGAATGTTTCAGGAATTATTTCTAAACCATCAGTCCATTAATCCATACTTATATTATAAATGCGAAAATGTGTTTGTTTGTCCTTTTTTCACGGCCCAACAAGCGTCATTATGGTATGATTTTTAGTGTTAAGATAGTTGAAAGAATGAACCGACGAAGTACCATAGGTCACTTTTAATACGTGAAATCATCTCATTTCTACGGAAAGATCAATTATCATGTATATTTCAGTAAAATGAAAGAACACAGGCAACACTTAGTATAACTATATGTCCATCAGTCAAGACAGATCCTTCCATCAATCCTGGGATATGATTGGAACTGATGGCAGGAATTTATAAGCGACTAATACTTAATACACATAACTACATAAAATAACAATATTGTATCTATAAATTAAATATCAAACACAAGACTAGTTAAAATACAAGTTCAAAATAATTTATTCATATAGGTATTACTGATACACTTATTCACGTTATGTTTTATCCTACCATCATTCGGAAAGGTGTTTTGTTATGTAGAAAAAGAAATAAACTCAACATTATTACCAATAAAGTTTACAATATTTAGTAATTCAAGAATTCAATTGCAGGTTAATTTAACCACAGAGATTTGTAATAATAAAAACATTTCTCTACAAGCCAGAGAAGCTGTCACGCCGTGTTAGCGGAAACACGTAGCTATAAGGAATTAACGGCCATAGATTTGTAATAATGAAAACATTTCCCATAGAGTTAGAGAAGCTGTCACGCCGTGTGTCAGTGGAAACACGTAGCAATAATGCGAACATATCTGCAATATTCAGTTTCGCCCGTCCACCTTGTCCCGGAGGACTCATCCGATATGAGATGTAGCCTTTTTGTCACCATATCGCGCTCGGATAGTTTTTTTAGGACACCAGAATTTTTATGGATTTTTATGCTCTTTCCGGGTGATAGTATAATATTGATATTAATGTACCACTTCCTATGTAACTCTTAGTTTAATATTAAAACATATTTGAATATTTATACTAAAAATAGAATTACTTAAAACATTATTGTAAACATTTATAAAGCGTCTTTTATAACTATTTATAAGATAACATATCATTAGTGTAATTTTTATTGTTTAAGATTATTTTTTATTCACTATATTCATATACTTATAAGTACTTTCTTATATATTGTACTTAATCATTACCTTTGTTCAAACCATAACCTAAAATCAAGAAAGTTAATGACTTCCTTTTAATTTAATATGCCATTAATATACCTTTTAAAATCATTTTATTAAAGTCGATTTTTTTTAGTTCCTTATACATTATAAATATATAAATTTATTTTACATATTTAAATTATATTGGTAAAAAAAAGAGAGCTGTCAGTTCCAAAAAATTACTGACCCCACTCAAAGATTACATACCATAACATAAAAATATATATTACTCTATGTAATACTTATTATAATATCTAAGATAGATGTCGAGTCGTATGCTCTCATATGTCACTGAGATCTGGGTCGAAATGGGTCCCGTGAATACATTTACTCTTCCTTCCAATTGTACCCTTTTGGTCGTCTACTAGTAAATGACGTGTTACGTTTGAAGGTTCCTTGTTAAAACCGTATTATTTTACATTTATTTATTAGTTTAATATGTTTATTATTTATAGAAATAGGTTTTACATTTATATAGCAGTGATAGAGCAGTCGTTCGAATGATGGTTTCCCGAAAGTGGGGCGTGAGTACGAAACCTGCACTTCTAATCATCAAAAAAATGATGTGCGTATTAAAAGTTACTTGCTTCGGTGAAGAAAAACATCGTGAGGAAACCTACACAACTGAGAGTTCTCCATAATATTCTCAAAGATGTGTGAAGTCTGTCAATCCTTGTTTGGCCAGCGTATTGAACTAAGGCCTTTATCCTCACATTATGAAAGGACACCCTCAGTAATGAAATAGTTGTGAGTTGTGTTGATGATGATGAGAAATTGGTTTTAAGATATGACCTATAAAATGTAGTTTATCACATTCCTCAATTATAAAGAATATTAAAAATATTATTATACAGTCTATTTGTTATAAATTCAAAATTCGTAGAGGAGAGAGCTTAGCTTGGCAGTAAGTAAATGATCACGTTAAGTTACAAAATTGCCCTTATAGATGACGCTCATAGTACGTTAGTCTCGACATAAGAATCTAACGTTTCGATGTCTAATACTGTCAATATAATGGACCATACATATCTTTCTCATGTTGAGAAATATTGACAAAGTTGAATAAAATGACAATGCTACTAATGCAAATCAACTCAGTTAAAACTATTTGTGTTATACCTTTAAAAATAACCGAAGAAACCTCCTTCATTATACAAAACTAAATGAAAGCGAGGATTCTGAAAATAAAACATTAAAACTCAATATCTAGGCAACGAAATCTAAAACTATACTAATTAGTTGATAACATATACCTATACTAACTACTCATTTAATAGCAAATATATTTCTCGTCTTAAATATAGTTCTCGTCATTCATTAGCGGTTGACCGAGTTACAACAATTTGCGGGCGCAGTCCGTATTTCCGATGACCGCATGATGGCAGTAAAGTAGTTGAATACGTATTACAACACATCAGGAGACATAGGTACTTCCTCGGCAGGTAGGTACTTCAATCCAATCATACGAGTAACTACTCTTTCGAATGGAGGTGCCCAAAAATATACATCATCAATAACATCATAATCTTTATGATCATCATTAACATGATAACTTAATGTCACAGATTATATTATTTCATTCATCGTTAGTTAAATTGGAAATATCCTAGAATAAATGACAATACATGGTATTTTTCGGTTCGTGGTGTTGTGTGGACATGTCCTACCAATATTTAGTGCGTTGGTTCTATTGTGTTTTATACTGTAGAAGACAGAAGGCCGTAATTTGAAGTTCTCTATCGGCGTAAACGCAACCACAGGATCCAGCTTCGAAAATTTATCGTAGCCGGTTTACGATTTCATCATCGTACCCTGGATATCAAGACTTATGTATTTCTCAAGACAAATCAATCGAGCCCAAACTCAATAAGGTTGCATCACTTCATTTCAGATTTTCTACGACCACCTTCCGGCACCATCGTCAGACCAAATCTATAAATTCATCATATTGCATTGTCGTCCGATTTACATATGTATGCAAAATTTCAGTTCAATCAGACACTGTAAAGTGGGTCAAATTTAACTTAGAAGATTACAGACAGATACCGGAAAGTTAGAATTAAATAAAAACTTCTAAAAAGTTATTAATTTAATGTAAACGGGAGGAAAACAGCTAAACTTGTAACATGATGGTCATCAGCTAGTCAAGAAAGAACCGTGCATAACTTTACGTGTCTACGATTTATGAAATAATTTTGATATTAACCTGCTCACTGTCGGTTTCAGGAAATAAATAAATAACCCAAGTTAAAACCAGCATTAGTGACAGCCTAGTGGTTCGAACGTCGGTTCCCCGAACGTGGGAGCGTGAGTTCGAATCCTGAACCTCTAATTTTCAAAAAACTTATGTGCGTATTACATGTTAATTATCATTTGCTTCGGTGAAGCAAAACATCGTGAGGAAACGTGCACACCTGAGAGTTCACATTAATGTTCTTGAAGGTGTGTGAAGTCCACCAATTCGCATTTGGCCAATGTGGTGGACTATAGCCTGTACCCCTCACACTCTCTGAGAAGACCCGAGCCCAGCAGTGGGCCAGTCGTGGGTTGTGATGATGAGCCTTTAGCTATCATCGTGAGAGGAAACCGACGATCAGAGGTACAGTTTTGATAATAAGTATAAGGGTGGTCGTCGCTCTGCTTTTTATTACCGATGCGTTTTTATGAAGCTGAAACGCTTCTTGAGACCCGTGAAGTGATCCTTACAACTATAATAACCCAAACCTCCACACTAGGGTTTTCTGAGCTTCGGTTCGCAAGGACAACACACATAACCCATCACTAATACCATCGAATTCAGAAGAAACATTTATTTGTCACGACCGGGAATTGAACCTAAAAACTCTCATTTTGTTAGCAAAGTTACTACCACCTAAGTTACGGAGACAGCTGCTAGAGCCTACAGCAAATATTGATTGGAAAAAAGTACTTTTAATACGATTCATGGTCTAACAGCATTTTTGCCTTTGACGTCACCTTTTACTATTCAAGTCATCTCTTACCATTCCGTTACCTCTACGTTTTACTATCTTACCCCACCCTACCCCTCATCCTCACGTCCTCACATCCTCGTACTGACCGCTCAGCGCTCTGCGCTCGGCTGACGACTGTAATTAAGGCGCAATCCAATCCGAGAAAGCTCGCAGCTTCTCGCCTGCATCTAGTTTAGTGTACGTACGTCGTCAGTTAAATATTCCAGAAGGTCACTAACAACGAGCTTTAAGCTCAAGGCGAATGTGCTTTGTCTTCAATTCATTATATACAGTACCCTACTACTACTGTATATGACCTCTACATTTACAAATATTGTAATATCTATAAAATGGATTTTCATGTGCAACCAAACAGAACTGACGACCTGAAGGAGACTGCGGACATTCGCTAGATTTAGGAGGCTCAGCGCCGGTCTTAGTATTCCAAATTAAGGGAGGCCTATGTCCAGCAGTGGACCTTCAAAGGCTGATAGATATAAGGATAGCAAACGAGCTTGCAGTGCTACCATCCCCAACCGCCTATAGACATCTGTGATAAACCTCCAACGGAACTTTAGGTAGTACCCACAGTGGGTGTTAGGTTTAAATAAGAATATCGATTTGTTATTTTCCATAAGTAAGAGGTATGTGGTAGGTTTGTCAACAATAATAAATGGTATAGAAATAATTAAAGAACTAGTTAACAAAATACCCCTTAACTGTACCCCTCACCTCGTGAGAGGAGACCCGACCCAGCAGTGGGACAATTATGGGTTGTAATGATGATGATGAGTTAACAAAACCACACCACATTGTTCACCATTGTGATATTCCTCGCCTGGAACCAATTATAAATATAGTATCAGATATTTATCATAAATATACATTATTATTGGAATGAAAGCCACGTTTATTTCAAATTTTCAATATCATAAGATTGAAAAAATTAGTTGTAATTCAGTTTACAAGATTGGACTTGAACAAACATACTAACAAAGTAAAAAAACATTGCAAGTTTAATATAAACATTTAAAAACAGAATTGGAGTATATTAAACCCATTTTCCTAGGTACTAGACACGCCATACGCTGTCGACGAACCCCTTAGCTGACCTTGTTAATAGCCTAAGATTAATTACCTCTCGATCTATACAATGTACCTTCGAGACTGGCCACCCGAGGTCCGATTTTGGTCGTATCGTTCGCTCTATATAAAGAACATTGATACATAATTCTGCTCTATTCTATATATAAGACAGCCGAATATTAGAAGTTTTGTCAAAACAATATTTTGTCGCTTTTTCAACCACTTGTTGCAAAATTTCAGCTTATTGGATATCACAAAGTGGTTCACATATTGCTTACAAAATTCCGCCCAAATATACCTACATACATATAAACAGAATAAGTTAAATAAAAGCGTATAAAAAGCAACAATTGCGTCATGGATACACCATAATAATAACATGTATTATATCTGAAGCATCTCAAACAAACAAACTTTTACCCCTTATTTTACTCCTTTTCAAAATTTCTATTCTTACGTAGTACGTATTACCCAAACTATATAACAAATCACTCTAAAATGTTGACTTAAACTGTTTCTCATCGTTTCTCTGTGGTTTCATTTTATTAAACATGATGTAACATCACGCCATTTGTCGAAGTATGTATGTATGTGTATGAAGTATTATATCACATACATACATACACCATCAAGACATCATAAGCTACCAGCGCACAAGGGAACAATTTATGCCATATAAGTAAACGATAATCGAACGTGGGATTGGTTCTAGGGCTCCGGATAATGACTGACTAGCTGGTGTGGTATTCAGTGTAAATTCTCTAAAACTTCTAGAATATACGTCAAAGTTAGAAAATCACATTTGTCACTAAGTAACTCGATGCGTCACAGGGAGCCAGTATTAAAACATCACAAGGGAACTCATTACTTCACCTGCCAACACGAGATAAGCATAAAACGCTACGTTATACTAAATATATGGCTTATAACTTTACAAATCCACGATTATACGGTAACGGGGGTTCGAACGAGGGTTTCGCTGGAATTTGTACAAATAAAACGTTAAATATCAGCTATGTATTCTCCGGATAGGTGGATACACTATATCCATCCCTGAATGTAAATCAATGTCCGCAATGTTGAGATTCTACCAGAAATGTGCGCGGGAACACGACACCCAGAGAAAACTGTAATAGGACCAATGTATGGTTCGGGGAAGTACCACCACCGCCTTACCTATTTCTACAGTTTATCCACTATGCTTCTGGTCTCAAGACCCGCTGGTTCGACAACATTCGTAGGACCGCCGGTAGACACTGGATGAGTAAAGCAGCGCACCGAGAACGTGATAAGCTTCAGAGGAGTGCTATGTTTAGCAGTGAACAGTTATAGGCTGATGATGATGATGATGATGATGATGATGAAATATGCTTAGTTTTGAATTTAGTCCTCTAGGTCACCAATTATATTTCTACAATAGGCGATCACATTTTTTCATGTATCATGTATAGCGATACATCAATAGAACACATGACTAAAGATTACTAACGCCACTATATAAATAGAATATATCCTACACCATCAGTCTTAACGTCCACAGTCCACACTTACTAATTAACTACAGTCTATGCTTCAGTCCTATTAGAGTCCTTGAACGGTACGAGATGGTGGCACTGCAAACTCGTCTGTTATCCTTATGACATAAAATAAATCACTAATGCATTGATACTGACACCATACATCAATACGTGAGGTTAGAAACATGAAGCTATTCTATTCCTTGAATTTCATCTATTTAATACATCTGCTGGTCTTTAAGTACTAAGCTATCAAGGAATTGGTTCAGTAAATATTATTCATTAAAAGTTAATATAAGCAAACAAGCGTTATATGTATTTTATTCACCTTTTGTAATATATAAGATATATCAACGTATATGTGAAGGAAAACATCGTGAGGAAACCTGCACACTCGAGAGTTCGCCAAAAATGTTCTCGAAGGTGTGTGAAGTCTACCAATCCGCATTTGGCCAGCATGGTGGACTATGGCCTATACGAGGGGTATAGGAGACCTTGTGAGAGGAGACCCGACCCCAGCAGTGGGACAATTATGGGTTATAATGATGATGATAAATGTATCCCATCTGAATAAAATAAAAAAAATAAAAATTCACGCTGGACGCCTCGCTCGTAAGTCTTGCGGATTCTCAACCTAAGACAAGCTTATTTAATTTTCCTAGTCTCGCGTGATGAAGTAATCCTATACGCGTAGGTTGATTTTTTCCACACGCACCGCATTACACATCCCTGGTGGATCGCCAACCTAACGGTACAGTGTAAACACCTGTTGGAGCTCGTCTAAACCATTCAGTTTAATACTGACCACTAAGCTACTATCCATTCATGCACAATGATTCTAAAATCTAAGATTAAAACATGGAACTCTTGAATAAAGATATAATGTTTGTGAGATTGTATGTAGAATTCTACATTACTACTGAATTATATAAGCTATGTAATTTTTAAAGCTTAATTGCACCTATGTGAGCCGTAAGCGTTCCGCTAGTTTAGTAATAAATGACTTATAATTCTCCCGACCGTACCGTCCGCGTCGACGCCGAATAGGTGATTAGCGACACCCAAGCCCACGCAGCAAATTCAACGGCGATCGATCGGCGATCCCAATTCCCGAAATCCCGGCCGACAAAAACAACGACCGGCCGATCTTGTCGTGCGTCGGGCGACCCAAAAACGGTACAAGACAAAAACGATTTGTAAACGGCCGGCCGACGCCGACGGCCGCCGGTCGGCGGTCGGCGCGGGATGCGATAGCGCACGTACTACGAAATATGCGATGAATAATGTGTCATTATTTAGGGTTGACAGAAGTGACTTTACGTACAAAACAAATGCAAAATTATCTGTATATATGTAATTAAAATTTAAAGGACTCTAAATAATTATCTTAAATCTCTTTTGAAGTGCCTCACGAAGATTTATTAAAAATGAATGAAATGATTGCAAAAACTTAGGTAGTTCTCGTAGTCCTTAGATGACTTAGGTCTGAGTGGCGCAAATGAGGGGTGGCCTATGTCCAGCAGTGGACCTTTAAAAGGTGATAGATAGATAGATAGAAAGATAGGTAGTTTTTATCTGTAATGAAAACCCGTAAAGCGCTCGTTTAATTGCTGTGGTTAGTTCGCACGACTAAATAGTTCAGTTTTATGCCACTAGATTTTATTGATTGTAGACGAATGACACTGACCTCTATAGTACTAGTACGCTGGTCTGGCTATAGACGTTGTAAAAATGTGCCTATTTGTTGTGGAGACTGGTACTGAGCATGGTAGTAAGTACTGGACTATGGACGTAATGATAGCATTGGTAGTACCTGATACAAACATTGAAAAAACGATAAATATTTTTTTTTCGTATATTTAAACGTACAATATTTCTTGTCTGCTATCTACTATTTATTTTAGCGGAATTCACTCAGTTTTTCTTTAATTATAGTATATTTTTAATATCTATCTATCTATTTATCAGATTCCACCAAAGACCCGCTGGTTTCTTCAGGTCGTCAGTCCATCTGGTTTTGAATATATTTGACATGAATAAATGTTCGCCCTTGGGCAGTTAGGATATGTCGTCATTTTCCTTCAAAAGCGACAATATTTTTTTAAAGTTTGGACATGATAAATTTTGAAATAAATATATTTCATTGCCATCCTTATGAAATTTAGTTCCTAAGATGATCTAGGCAGGCTAATCAAATCGGCACAAAAAGTAGCTGTCATTTTGTACAGTAATAAAGCATGTCCAATCAGATATTATACAAACAGTGGTATCAGGCCAGATGTCATTTTATAAGGTGTCCAAAAACGGTTTTACATAATAAGTATAATGCAGTATATTGTCTCAGAAAAAAGTTCGAAATATCTACATATTTTCCTCAAATTTTCAATATTGATCATAATCTAATTTCGACCATATTCGTAAATTAAGTAGAACTTCTGTTATGCATACATTATCTATGATAGCGCGGCGCATTCCACGCCAGATGCGGCACGTAGGTACCCGCGCGAGCGCAGCTGCAACTGTGCACTCGAACGCACGGAGATGTGCAACGTGCAACATGTGTGGCCCACGATACCGAGGCCTTCTACCTTAAACTCTGCAGGTTTTATGAACAATTTTAGGGCCCATAAGTAACAACCATCCCTAATACATTGCCCACTGCAATCTCTGTTAAAAATAATATTTATAAAATAATTATAAATTTATTTCCCACAGAGATATTTGACATTTTATTTGTTATAAGTACGTTGCATATGGATGATAATGGAGGTATTAAAAAAAAAGAGTTAATTGGCGTATAGGTCAAATTACAGTGTAACAAAAAATTATTTTTCGACGTTATCAATAACCGTTTTCATTAAAAAATCAACAAACATTACTAGAAGTAACTATTTGTACAAATTGCAATTTTATATATTAATTTCCTTTCTTTGGCCGCACTATAGTTTACTTTAAGTCACTGTTACTCCAAAAACTACTATAACAATAAAACCTTCGTGTTGCACTGTATCGTTTACTATGTAATAACAACTCTATATAAATTCAATAAGAAAGGCAAGAAAATCCATCGAGGGACACCATCAATATTTAGAATTTCAACATAAATATAAACAAGCGTAGCAGTTAAATATCTCCAAATTTAATGGCAATAGCAACATTTCTTACGTTCATTATAAAGTTCATAGAGAGTTGAATACATGTGTCGTTACCACATCTACATCTTCAAGAACCAAATGGATACGCAGTCGATTGCTATGAAAACGAATACTCTCTTATTCATATGTGCGACTCTGAAAGAGATCTAATCAACTTATATGAAAGCTTTTTACGTTAATTATTTATTATCACATAAATTAATTAAGTCGGGGGTATTTTTAATTATTTTATCTTTTTACTGTTAAATCTTAACAGTATATATCTTTTCGTGATTATAATTGTATTAACAGTGGTGAATATTTCTTTCATCCATTCCAATAGCCTTAATAAATTCACGTCTGATTGTCAATGACAATTCACCATTCGCCCTAACTGTGATCACCCACAATTACTCCGCGACACCGCTCACAGCGGTATAATTATCACGTAATAACACATTCGCGTAATGTTACGCTATAATTCGCGTAATGTTACGCATTTACTTAGTACTTGAGTGATTAGCCTAGATCCGCAATGAATACCATTCACCTTGGCAGAAGTTAAATACCATATGTGTAGATTAACTCCTTTATACAGTTATATCCTAACATACAGTTATAAAATAAAGATTACCTCTGAGCGTCAGCCAGTAAGTGTGCATTAAAGAGTACGATAGTAATAGGGCTTAAATTTTACGGCCGGTTCTTATAAAGTATCCCTTATTGCCGTTGAGACATAGGTGACTAGTTTCACGTTTTGGAGTTTTTGGTATACAAAAACGTATCAAATACTTTCATAAATTATGTGGCTGTGTTGGGGTGGAGGACTGGAATACCGACCCCCATTCGATAACGGCATAATTCGATAACCAGGGTATCGTAAGAGTTAGGTGATAGAACCTGGTGTCTTTAATAGGTGGTTAGGCTTCACGTAAAGTATTGTTCACGTAAACATAATTAAGTCATTGATATTATTACTGGTATTATGGTCTTTCCTTGACGCGTATAGCATTAGCTATCACAGTGTAGATTAAATCATCCGATCATTAACACACACATACACACACGCACGCATCGCACACACACAAACATACACCACGAACACACAATGTTAAGTTAGAAATAAACTGGTAGATCATAACATATTTATTCTTAATTTATTAGACTATGGCCTGTACCCCTCACATTGTGTGAGGAGACCCGAGCAGTGGGACAGTTATGGGTCGTAATTATCTTTATACATATATTATAATTCATAGTTTAATTAAGTGTTACTGTTGTCGGGTGGGCGTAAACCGCTGCGACACAGTTTTTTTATTATTGCGATTGTTTACGTTAAAACTTATTTGTGATATTTGTTTTAGTGAACAATAAATCTTTAAAATCTCTTTAAATAAACGTGCTTTTTAACAGAGAAGTAAGTCCTTTGAGCTTAGTGAGTCCTTACTAAGCGATATTATCATGTTTTATAGTTATTACGGAATTGTTTAGCTTCATTCAACTTTGTGAATGCGATCCGTTGAAGAATTTCGTTTTCTTACATCTAATTGATGAAACGAAGAAAAAGACAAGGAATTCTTAGAAGACAATCAAAATGAAATTTATCCCGATTTCCTGAAACTCTGTCCTGCAGTAGCGGAAACGTTACATTAAAAAGATATTCTTTACTGAGGTAATACTGACTCATTTTTTAAATTACGTTATACTTAAACGCATAGACTTATAACACAGACGGTTAGGTTATTGATTAAATGTTAGACAAAAGTGAAGCATAAAAAATATGTACTTGTGTGGTAATATCATGTACGTGATCACCTACACGCACACAAGTTTGGCAATGTATTTTTTGACAACGGAAAGTAACACCTAAGTAGTAAATAAAAACGAGGAAATTTCTTTTCTTTCAAATACGGTAACACTCTTATACTGCCAAGGTAGCCTTTAAAGGCTTCCTTGAAATGTTTACACATTCGTAAGACTATAACTTTGGTAAGCGTCATCCACGATATTTCGTAACGACATAATTGCAATTACGATTAATATAAAGGGTATGAGCAAAAGAGTATTCAAAGTCAAAACAAGTAGAAACTCGTAGCAAATCCATTTACCTAAACAAATTTCAACCGTTAACAGCGTAATAAAATACTACGGTTTATTAGGACCTAAACTCACTAATAACTTAGTCGAGTAACAAAGAGTCGATATAATTAAGAAGTCTGTCTCTTTAAAATATTCAGAAGTTGCTTAAAAGATTAGAGTGTCTCAAAAAGGCACCGTCATAACAATCGATCACGTTTGTGTAGACTAAGACAAATTGATTTAAGCACTGAAACTAAATTACATGATGAATCGAGCTTTATAATGCTCTTTAATTAATGGTTTGGCTTCTTAGATATGGTCACATACTGAGCGTGCTTTGTCATCAAGACTTTATGATCAGATGGAACATGTGAATGAGTGATTTTTAATTTCTTTCAGTTTTAAAACTTAACTTTCATAAGTAATTTTCAGTGCAGGTGTCGTATCCATAGTTTTTAAACGTTTACAAATGTTGTGAGCGCGTAAATATGACAGTGTGTGTTCTTTCAAAAGTAAATAAAACGCGGGAACGAGGAAAAAACTTTTTTTTATTTTAGCGTACTTTTGCTATAGACGATAGAATAGATACAAGTTATTTAATTTTTTTTTTCTATTTTACCTTTTTATTTATATTTTCTTAAATTTGGAACATTTTTTTAATTATTTCTTTGTCAATTCTGTATGTAAAAACAGTCGAAATAAAAGACGTGAAAGAACAAGGCAACGACTATTTTATTTTTATAAAATCTTTCCTATGTACTACAACTGCGTTATTCTAAACTTTATTAAATTTTCTGTAGAATTTCTTGTTATGAGTTATTCTGGTGTTTAAATAAATATTTCGTAAACGCGTGTGTAGTGTTCCATTCCGGTATTCACACGGCTCACTCGCTCCATTCGGAGCTGCAGTGTTAGAGCAATCTAATCCCCTCTTTGACAGGCAATGCTTCTGACAATTTCACTTTCAGTCACCGTATTCGTGCCATATTTTATTTGCTAACTTTAAAACTATCTCATTACAATATCTGCTTTCAACTTGAAATTTAAGAAGTGTTTTAGACAATCATTGGATTTCAAAGGAGATGAGATAAGTTTGAGTATTTGTTGTGTAAATAATTAAGTCTAAATTGAGGGTCATTCAAGGTAAAGGCTAAGTTTAATGTTAAAATGAACCTAAGTACAGGCTATAACTATGGTATCTCCTACCTGTTATAAAAGGCGATTAAAAGAGGGCTTTCGGGATTGCGGGTGGCTAGAGTGGAAGCTTGAACCATCCATCAGTAAACCTGGAAAGGACGATGATACGTGTGACCACGTATTGTAGTGAAAAGGTAAGACTTGCAATGGGGCTTTGAGTTCCTCGCAGTCAAAGCCTAACTGGCACCGCGCTCATAGGACTCTGGTTGCCTTCTGTGGAGATCCCTAACTCCTCTACACAGCGCTGAGGCAGACCATCAGGATGGAGGTATATAATGCGGTAAAAATCCCAAATGACCCTGTGCCACTCCCACGGCACGGGTACCTTTTGAAGATTCCCCTTCGACAAAAAAAAGCCAAAAAGGTAAATTTCTCAAGTTTTACCACATACTTGAATTAATAAAGTGATAAAGAGAAAATAAAAACTAATGAACCAATAACCTATATTGTAGGGGAATATTAAGTTTTTGTCTATGTACTAAGACTCATTTACTCGCTGTAGGTACTTCACTAAGAACACGACCACGTGACGAACTTATACAAGAATGTCCTCTACTTTCTTTTTGATCAGAAAACGCGTCGTTCCATCATTTGATTCGTCTGCTCATTTGTTGATTATTTTATATAAAGAAAACTATAAAACACATTTTGGAGATTTCACCCAGGAACTGTATGAGGCCTCTCATCGACTTCCCATTGAATAATTCAAAGTACAATGATTCCTTCCACATAGTAAAGATCCCTTCGTTATAAACAACATTTCCATTTCTATTTTTTATAAACTGTGCCCGTGTGTCCATGTGAAATTTAACAAAAAGTGTTTTAATTTATTTTATTTAGTGGCCTAAGTTACTCCTTATTACATCAGCTATCTGCCAATAAAAATCCCGTCAAAATTGTTTGGTGTATGTACTGTATGTATATTCATATGCATGTATTAAAAAGCGGTTAATTCAATATTACAAACAGACAATCCAATGTTATTTAAATGTATAGATGCATACCGTGAAGAACCTGCAAAGCGCATCGGTCATGCGCAACTGCGCATCCCATTATAATTAATTAAAAGAGCAGAACAGAGCAGAGAGCAAGTATCAGATCATACTAAAAATCATCATCAGATCATCATAAAAATATGTTGAATTCGATTTCAAACAATGTGTAACTAATTCAAGTTGAAATATTTGGCCCAAACGAACACGCTTGCAAACTAACAAACACTACAAGATATATAAAAACATTTAATATTAAATATAAAATCTAAATATTTATACGTAAAAACAAAACTAATACCTATTTCTATGAGTAACGCACAAATGTAGTAGTCTATTATTATGGATAAAGTTTACGTGAAGAAAAAATGTAGAAATCTACTCGTAAATTTTACATAATTGTGTTACAAAGAATTTTATGAAATAAAATAGAATATTAAAACTGTCATTTTAAAGTTATCTTTTGACATATTAAATTCGAAATTCGTGTGAGACGCGGGTTTCTAGTACAAATAAAAAGATTATAGACACTAGACAGTGCCCGCGACTTCGCCCGCATGTGAAAAGAGAACAGCGATAAAAACGTTGCCGATTTCTTTCTATCTTTGGTTGCTAGGCAACGCTTTGTTGTCAGATACTCTTTAATTTGGTTGAAACGTACGTGGTAATGGATCTTCCAATAGAAATGGGATGTTTTTTCGCTTTGAAACGTAGCCTATACCACTCTTTCCTTCACTACCTATTATCTCCACATCTAAAGTCATATCCTAACGACGCTTCGTTAAGCCATGAAAGGACAAACAAACAAACAAAACATCTATAATACTAAGATTGCCTGTTCAGAATATTATACGTATAAAATAACGAATAAAACATGTTATATCTTGCTTAAAAAAGAATTTTAAGAGAAACATTCAAGGCGTATTTTCTCTGAGCTATTATGTCGCGACATTTGCTTTCATCGACCTTATGAAACATTCAATGCGTCACTCTTAATACTTCAAAGTCAACGGACTGCAAATAAAGACTTTCTATTTGAATAAAAATCTGCAGTAATTTTATTAGCTCTGATTTTATTTACACATGATTTTTAAAAATATTATAATTTCACAGAAAATTAACGCTCAATAGAATTTAATAAAATAAACTTTGAGTATTTAAAGATATATTTTAATCTTTTTATCACCCACATAGTTACGTATGGCATTTATATAGAATTAAAAGAAATAAGAATTTGAGAGAACTTTAACTTATGGCATAAAAACTCATTGAATCATTATTTGATTATTTCCGAATCTGACTATCCTTCTCTCTTATAGTCCCTAACCTGGCGGAGAGTTCTCGGAAGAGGTCTGAAATAGAGGGTCACTGATCTGCTAGTGTTGCAAAGATAGATAGAGTTATAAGTTGATAAGCCTGCTTGCAAAGGTCTTTGCGTCAAATCCCAACTAAGCCAGATATTGGTTCTCCAGTAGTCAGATCCAAATTTTGTTTAATTCACAATTGAAGAGTACAATTTACTACAACGACTCTTGTATTATAGACTTTCATCAAGCGTTTCACTTAATGTAGGACTTGGGTCTCTCCTCATAACTGAGGTATTTTTCATACTATCGTATTATAACGACAACGTAGGAAACTTTCCCATACGGATACATTGAGTAATGACGGAGAAATAAGTGAATTACAAAAAGTTATGTACGTTACAAGTTAACTATTACTTGCTTCCGTGAAGAAAAACATCGTGAGGCAATCTGCACACCTGAGAATTTGTAATGTTCTTAAAGATGTGTGAAGTCTACCAATCTGCAATTGGCCAGAGTGATGGAAGTGTACTTCTTAAATTATGAGAGAAGATCCTCGCCCAGAAGAAGAGATAATTATGGATGGTAATCATGATGATAAAATAACTGAATCTGACATTAAATGAATGGATTTCTGTCCATTTGGTCATGAAACTGTAAAACAAATAGAAAAGGCCATTATAACGTTTATTTTTTCTCATCGAATTCCAGAGAATTATACGGAGATATTACTATTACTAATAAGATAAAGCATACAATACAAATAATTTAAGTTATAATTAACAAAGACCAGAAGTCTCTCACCTACAACCCAACCTAAACGTTTGCAACTAAAGTTTGTAAGCAACTTAGTAACTAGTTCTCTCATCAGGTATCTTAAACCTTTCGTTGTTTCCAAACTTCCTCTTAGTACTTCGCCAACATGAAAAGTTTAAAGCTTGACATTCTAGATATTACTTCCTCGGGCATGTAAACAATGTGTTTGAATTCAGGTAATGTTTACCACATTTATTTGAGGGTAACTTCTGGCTTGAAGAGCGTAAAGATGATTTTATGGATAGAAAAGTTACTGCGGTTCTCTTTCAATGTTGAATCCAAGTCAGCCGTCTCTTATCATGGCAAATCCTATTATCACCCTACTATAGATCGCTGTAATAAACAGTGATAGCCTAGAGGTTCGATCAAAGTCTACCAATCCACTTTTGTCCAACGTGGTGGACTATGGTCTATATCCTTCGCAATGTGTAAAGAGACACGAACACAGTAGTTAGAACAGTTATGGGTTGTGGTGATGATGATGAGATCGCAAGTCTCCCTATTACCCAGCTCAATCCCAAATAAACTCATGGTTTTTCGTGTGGGGTACAGGGTGCGATAGTAAGAAAAGGGGAAGCCGTACTAGAAGGGAAGAAGCGTCGCCTGATTAGCTAGTATTTGACTAAAAATCAGGCATCGTTTATTACTTTTAATATTTTAAATCACCATTAAAACTGGAACGATAAAAAACGTTTTAAAACTGTTGGCTATAAAAATATTTAAACGTCAATATCGCGATACCTGGACCATAAAAATTTGGTTAGCGATGAGGAAATTAAAAAAAGTTGAAATTTTTGAAGTGAGTTTATTATTAATTCAACCATCCTCGTGTCACTTCCGAACACGGTTGATTCAGTTCATAGGTCAAGGGTAATGAAAGTATAGACAGATAGATAAAAATTCTAAAAATCAATATTATTTCAGTTATTAAAAGTTTCATGAATTTTGCACAATATATTCTAAGAACATAAATCGATATAGATGGTGTACAAATTTTAAGAAACACAAAAGGTAATAAATATAATGCAATGTTGACACTGGCAGCTGAACTATTAAATCTTTCGAGAAACAGTTAGTATCAAAACAATACTAAGAATGAATTACAATAGAATGTCTCAAGTAAATGAAGTGAAAATTATTGTGCAGAAAACTTGCAACGGAATTGGCAATAAAGATTGGATTCTTCGTTCCCGCTGAGATGTCATGTAGGTAGGATGACAAATGATAGTATTGTTCATTATACCGAAGACAATATATGTATGTTGGCGACCAGTGTAGTGCAATCGCAAATGACATTCAAACAATTCTTCAACTCGACCCCTTGCGAGGTGGATTTTTGAATAATGACTTTAAATTTTTGTTCTCGATCAGGATGTGTACCTATTGTTGTCTTTGTATTTTGGGTTGTCCGAAAACATCGTGCCAATATTTGAGGACAATTAAAACGCAGCTCATTTAAATATTGATACACATTTATTAATTTTTTTTAATCTTCCGTGTAACTTGAAAATTCTGTCCTTCCAGAACCTCTCAGATTTCTTGGTAAAAAAAATGTCCAAATAGGTTTGATCTTAACCGAAATTTGCACGAATTTTCCGGACAACGTATTATTATCCATGACTACCACGACACATGGATTTTTAATGTAGGACTATCTACGTGTTCTCATTTATTTGTTTATTAATTGTCCTATTAAGAAATCTATACAATTTTTATTAGATAATTTGAGCAGGTTATTAAGCTCTTGTAAACGAGATTGTAGCTGAATTTTCTAGTAGACTAGGGCATAAACGGCTACTATAGTCGGCCCTGCTTGATAAAACTTCGCGTGAGGATTATTTTACTAATATTATTATGAAGTAACATTGTAATTATTTCTGGTCACAACTTAATAACACGAACCACGTGATTAACTTTCCCGGAGCATGGAAGCGCTCATGTAATTTTTTCCACTAGCAGTTATCCGTCTTCCGACCGCGTCCGACATTGTTTAATTATATCGATCACTTACGATTTATAACTTGAGCCGGTGTTACAAGAGCATCATAAAGTATACTAATGATACGACGGGATCAAGTATGAACTGTTTCATTATTATTTTATTTATCGTGTACTTTGTTACAAGCTGAAGCAAATGTTATTGCAATACCTTAAGTCAGTTGGGCTGCATGTTATCAACTGAACGAAAATCATGAAACATAATTAAACAGCCCCGTAGCCTAGTTGATAGTGACCCTGCCTGCGAGGCGAGGGGTCCTGGGTTCGATTCCCGGCCGGGGCAGATATTTATGTGACAGATAAATATTTGTTCTCGGGTCATGGG
>DWPA01001168.1:0-19742 GCA_018251375.1 Calpodes ethlius
ATAATATAAAATGCATATTGGGGTTTTTGGAAATATTTTTTTTACCTATAAAAAGCCAAAAAATTAGCGAATGAACCACCTATTGGTAAGTCGCTCCTGTTTCCCATGGATAGAAGTAACATCTACAACTCCAAACCTCTGGGAAGAAAGAGAAAAGGTAGAGGTAACAGGTCCTCCGGAAAGTTCGTGCCGGTTTTCGGTAGGTAGTGCGTGCCTGACTGAATATATCACAATTATTGAAAACATGTGTACACTGAACATATTCTTAAAAAGATAGCTTCAGCCATATTTGGAAAAGAATTTGGCTACGATTCGTTAATTTCGTCATTATTTAAATGTCACGTTTTAATTGGCCTTAAATATCCAATACTTATTATTTAAAAAAATATTCCTGTGTTTTTTTATAACCCACTCAATTGGTACCAATTAAGAAGAAATATCCAGAAGATGCATCAAAGTACATCTATTTATTGAAATGAAGATCTGACCTCTAGTTAAATACTGATTACATCTAATCCCTTGTCGTGTCTACGGATTAATCAATCAATTGATCTCTCATTACAATACCGAAGCACACGGCCTAGGCACGCTTTATAAAATCAATCAGTTAATTCTAAATGCAAGTCGATAAGACTCAAAATCGTTTGTCACCCACCTTCTGGATTACAACAGCGAACGCACAGGGCAGTGATCTTACCTTACTTCAATGCAAATATACATTTTTAATCTCTCAGGCTATTGTTGAAATCCACAATTGTTGCTAAGTAGAGATAATTTATGGAAGAACAATAGCAACAGAATTTGTAATCAACAATTATCTGGTAAATTGAGAGAAAATAGTCAGTGTCATCATCGTCATGGTCAATTAACGGTTAATGTTGCTCGGGGAGGGGCAGGGGGGGGGGTAATCGATGTACCTACGTATTATTTAGTTTTAAAACCAACTCAATATCTTTGAGTACAGTGTTAATTTGTGTATCTTGTATTTTAACGCATAATTATTGTTTTATTATGTTGAAATGCAAACTCGTCATCTGATGATAGCCGGTTAGTGCTAACACCGTCATTGTCACACATTTCACGGTTATATTTGTTGGTTATATGTCTTACTACAAACATTTTTATACAGTTGTGTAGAAATCAAAACTATAAACGCTGAGTGTGCAAGAGCATACACGTTTTTCTCATAAAATATTCTCATACATGTATTTTTGCGCATTGTACGTTTAAATAATTGTTTTTTTTTGTATAAAACAAATTAAAGTCATTATTTATGTTTTCGTGATCGTTCAAGGCTAACTGACTATCTGCGCATCGTACGAAACAGTTAAATTTAATCATATTATTTTATTTAATCATCCGCGTGACGAAAGTCAATAACTTCCAGTCAAGACATAATTGTTATACCTTAATTTTACATTTTCTTCATTATACTGTTTATTTATATACTGCTACACCAATATATAAATATAAAATACATTTTAAAATACATATTAAAAAATTGTCAGCGGCATATTTTAAAACATTTTATCAGGAAATATTTTTTAATCATAGTTATCTTTCTTTTTAGACTTCATTTGTAGGACGACATACGACAGCATAGCAACTATCGTTGACTATGTTTTAATAATGGAAGACTTAAAATATGAAATAATGTATTACATATAATAGTATAGGCAGTGATAGCCTAGTGGTTCGGACGTTGGTGTCTTGAACGTGAGGCCGTAAGTTCGAATCCTGCACGTACCTCTAATTTACAAAAAAATATTATATGTGCGTATTACAAGTTCATTATCACTTGTTCAGGTAAAGGAAAATATCGCGAGTAAACCTGTACACCCGAGAGTACTCCATAATGCTCTCAAGGTGTGTGAAGTCTACCAATCCGCATTCGGTCGGCGTGGTGGACTATCGCCGTATCCTTCACATTGTGAGAGGAGACCCGAGTCCAGCAGCAGGTAACTTATTGTGATGATGATGATTATATGTAATTATAGTTTTACATATAAAATGTAATCGTTTAGAGAGACATGGAATATAAAAAGTCTCGGATCAGGACAGTCCGAGGTGGGGCGCAGGCGACGGTCACCGCGCGGGTGTCTGCCACAAGTCACGTCTGCCACTAGATAACAATTTTATGAATTTATTTCGCCTGCACATCGCTAATGGACACACTCGTGTGTGTATCTATGCAATACCGCCCTTATCGTGTTTATAACACACTATGTTGCCATGGGCTCATGGTGTAGCGCGATTACCGAAGTGTTCGGGTTTCAATACTATACTTAAGTTTTGAAATGTAGACAAATCGATATTTCTATTAAGAGTGGTGGCGACAGTGATGATTACCCTCCCAACGGCAACCTATCTTAGTCGCGGTGGATGTTAACCACAGAGGCGTTATTTATGTATTTCACAAGATATACTGTATTTTAAAGCAACGTCATTACAGACAAGCATTCCTTCTATCTCTGTGTAAATAGGTACATACATATTGTACGATGCTTAAAGTTTTAATTAAATCGAAGTGATGAAACAATTTTTAGAATTATCTTTATAACTTATTCCGTTCTTTCACGAATTACCTGTAAAGCAATTGAAATAATAAGTTTTATAATGGATTGATATTACACAAAACACTCACCAGAGAAACACTCCCTATCGTCATTTACTTTCTAAACTGTAATATGATCAAATTACCTCGGTTTAACCAAAACTTAACAATGAAACATTAAAACATTAAATCCTGACCTAGCTCCAAGGTCTGTGATGAGAAGGTGGGGAGATGCTCATTTGGATCCAAACACAGGCAGCATGTTCAGCGAATGATCTAGCAAAAGAAATAGCCGCTGCCGAGGTGGATATTTCTCACACTTTATATATTTCGGTTCTGTACGGGCCGCGGTAGCTGTATGAAATCATAATTGCTTGCATTTTATTAACACTAATAGCGACCACTTGAGATAACAGACCGACAGACCGACCTCTATTTTATTTATATTATCTACAACTAAATATTATTTGAATAAATTAAACGTACATCGGAAACGTTACGGCCTAAGCGCTCGGGTCGGTGATATTGAAATCTGAGCGTTACAGCCGGGATGTAGAGATTAGTTTGGAGTGGAGCGGTATCGATAGGTTTGCAAAAAGAAAGATAATGAAGTAGGTTGATAGAACCGGCGCACACCGGATCGCGATCGCCATGTGCTCGGAGCCCCAATTACGTGTCGAACGCGACTCGCGCCCAGATACTATTTGTATCATTAATCTGCCTTCTGGCCCACTGCTACCGGCCACGTCTGTACCGCTGCCACGTGATGTAACACCGAGTGGTGGACGTTGGCCATTTCTTTTTATCTATCTTTTAAGTACACTTTCACGTGCACTTTCGACTACTTCACCAATTTGTCTTTACCTAAATATCAGCTGTTCTGTAATTGCTTCAATCGACGGATTAATTATTATTGAAGTGAAAACCTCTTTAGCTGCGTTGAGTACTACTATCACAAATTATTTTAGTGCAACTTTTAGAAAATTATTGCCGTGATCACGCTGCACTAGCTAAACAGAGGTAGGTCACAGTTATTATAGACATTACTACATATTGTTAGAGAGTTTAGTGGCCAACCTGATCGTGAATCAGATGAAATGAAATTAAATAAATTAGAAATTGTTTTCGAACTTGGTAAAAGGCTGTGTAATTTGGCACTTTTTATGTGTTATAATAATGTAAATTATCGAACCTGATAAACACTCAAATATCTGTAATAAATAATTTATTATACAGATTAAAATCTTTATTTATTTCACTTTTACCGCACCATTCGTAACCACTGTTTGACCGAAACCTATTGAAGTCGTAAACATATTTCACGTGACTATTACAATTTATATGGATTTGTGTAAACGGTTTCCTTTCGAACAATAATATTTTTATTTTATTCTCTCGTATTTAAATAGCTCTGGATGTACTTGTTGGATTTTAGGTTTGCTAGAAGAAATATTAGGTATATTATATATTGACGATACAATAGTTTCGTTATTGTTTTGTTTAAACACATCAATAACAAAATGATGATATTATTGATAAATAAATGATGCAATAATAAGAATCTTTAGTTGATTGGAAGAGATCGATTACAAATCATTTGATAAAATATCAGACTGATAAAAGTAACAAACATGATTAAACTATTTGTTGTAACTTTATCACAATATATCCCTGTTTAGCAACGGGCCTTTCACATTATCTTTGAATAATTTTAAAATCGATTTTATTTTATTTTTGTTGAATATCTAAGTAAATAGGAAAATTATCGTTCAATGTTTACCCGTGTTCAGACACGGCTGTCGCTGCCCAATTAACGTCTAAACCTTTGTTCGATTCCCGGCCCGTACAGATATTTATTGCATAAACAAGTCTTGAATGTAGATAACCTGTAACAGGATATAAAAACATCTAACTCAGAATCTAGTTATCGATCGGAGTTCGAAATTGTTTAAATGTATTTAAATCCATTGCCATTTACATCGAAACTAGCCGCTAGTCGGTTCGTTTAATTTTATCTATCCGCCTCTGAAGGTTCACAGTTGGCTCCCTTTATTTGCTCCACTCATGCCTGTCCTGAGTCTTCTGAATCCAGGGGTTGCCCGCTGACATCGTTAGGTCCTCAGTCCATCTAGTTCCAATACTCGGTTCATTTAACGCTCGAAAAACTACTCAATAGAAATAGATTTCTATGAGTCCATGGATGTGCGTAATTAGAGCCGCCGGCTGTCTAGAAATTAGGTCACAGTTACACTGGCATAGGAGCACAGTACAATTGTCTTGTTGTTATACTGCGGCGTAATCAACACTCGTTACTGCAGCTCTACTGATTGAATTAATGGCATTTTTATTGTAGGCTGACCTTGTTGGAATCGTTACGTTTCCTGAATAGTTATCTAGGCAATAAACTGACTACGTTATGGGGACTGTCACCGGACGCCCGTGGTCCTCTCTCCCGACTCTAAAAACACCGGTGACAAGTTTCACATATATTTTGTTTAAAATCTAGTGGAACGATTTAAAAGCTGTAAATATTATTTTGAAACTTAGCATCTGTTACGTACGTTACTTGTTTTCGTATTCCATGAAACAGCTGTACCTATTCCGTTTTGTTCAAAGCATAGGTAGGTACAGAACTAGTAATAATGATTGTTAATGTCGATATGATATTTGTGCAATCGAAGTAAAATCTAATCTAGCACTTTGATTGCATTTGAAAGCTGCCACTAATTTGAAATAGGTATTTACATATTCAGATTCAAATCGAAATTCAACATATTTTTTGTCATTATTTGATTCTAACACCGTTTCGGGAAGACCTTATCATAAAGCAGCAGAATTGTCGGAAAGAACTCCTCACCATAACTTTCAAAGAAAAAAATGCTTTAAATATATTTTTTAACTAACGAAATTTTAAATGAATATTAAATCATACATTACACTAACAGCGCTTGAGTTGTTTGTTAAACTCTAAAGTAAACATAATAATATTACAATCATTTATCTGTAGCACAATAAGTTATCAAGTATTTAAACTTTAGGTACCTATACCTAACTAACATATTACAAATATTTATCAGACGAACCAGTAACTAATTCACCTTTACATATTTTATAGTGGAAATAACATATTTCAGACGGAGACATAGCGTTCTATTAATGTTAGCTTCCCCGGGCTACCCTGGTCACGTATTGCCAAACCCGGTTCAGCAATGGTCGAGCGTGCACGTGACCTCAGCCAGCTGCAACCGTACATCAGTTTTAATTACCTTGGTTAACGAGTGTCCTTGGTAATAAGATACGTACAAACATAACTGTTATCACATTGTTTCCGTGTGGCGACAGATAACACCAAATGAGATTATTATATGACGGTAATACGAGCGCAGTATGCCGGGCCGATGCTGCGGGCCTTTGGTGACTCGTTTATAAATAATACACTTCGCTTTATAATGTTACTTTAGGTTCAGTTAACGTAAGATCAGTTATATCAGTGAGGTTTTCTATAACTAACTATATTAAATTATTATAACTATATAATTTAGATTATTTTCCTTAAACATAGATATGTATATACGTGTATTAAAGTTTTTTGATTTCCTTTTTATGGGATGAGGATAGTTAACCAGCTCGCAGTGCCACCATTCCCTGCCAACCGTGGACAACTGTGACGACCTTTAAATACCGTAGGAGAAACCGTAGTCAGTAAGTCTTGTTGGTAATAGGTATTAATAAAAATATCAGTTTTGTTATTAAGATGAGGACTTTGGACGTTAGAACTGTTAGTATAAATTGGTCCTGTTAGTAAGTATTAGGTAACGGCCAGTTAGTAATCGTTAGTCATATTTCCCTTTCGAAGTTGGTCACAGAAGCGTTGCTACACCTGAAGTCTGATGATTGCCTCTTGTCTAAGTGTAACCGGCAACTAAGATCACTCCTCAGACCGGAATAAAATTGCTATGAGCCAATTATTACATGGCAGAAATAGATGGAATAGTGGTACCTCCCCGGCGGACCATACTCTATTGTAAATTAATTTTAATCAATAGATTTGTAGAATTGAAGTTATATATTATTGTTTATAATGTCCTTTCATATGAACATTTGGGTTTTATAAGTCTAATGACATCGGCAAAAGATCAAATGGCTAAATTGTTATTATCTGTAGGTCCCTCACATTAATGATTTTTAATCTGTGTACTGAAATGGAGAAACAACGTCAACGCATTTTGAATTAAAAATTCACACCGAATCTTGCAATTATTTTCACTTTTGAGGATATTTTCATGGTCCTTCGAGCCAGATATCATTAGTAATCATAAACAAAACAAAAAAATCT
This sequence comes from Calpodes ethlius, assembly GCA_018251375.1. Lineage (NCBI taxonomy): Eukaryota > Metazoa > Arthropoda > Insecta > Lepidoptera > Hesperiidae > Calpodes > Calpodes ethlius. Next base: position 6,891 of record DWPA01001168.1, read on the forward strand.
ATTTGATGTACGGTAATCATTATGCGCATGGATAACGCTGCAGATTATAATATTACCCACAAAATCGCTGGGTGATTTCTCTGTGAAGTGCGATTAATCAGCTTTAAGTACCATAATTGACTACAGAATGAGTCTATGACTCATCATATTTAGCCCTAGCTTTTAGCAAAGCCGTCGAATTTCAATAAAGTTACCACGCCTTATCTCATCTAAGTATCATCATTGCTTATGCACATATGTAGTATCACTCTAGAAGCCGGGTGGGGAAACCTACTTTAAATCTTAATGATTTATTACATTGGTGCAAAGAAAAACATTTAACGATATTTTAATGAACCATTAAAAATAATATGACGAAGTGTCTAACTGGCTTTTAAAATGCATTTTTGATTACACAATGATCGCCTAAAATTATTTTGCTCAACGTCATTAAAATAAATAATAGGGTTAATTCTATAATATTTAACGACGCTTTAATGGCCAGCTTTGTGCAACAGCCAGCATGTGATGACGGAACTACCCACGACACAGGGAATGCGACTGCGGCGGCGTGATCATGTGAGATGTAGCGTTACTCGCGTTACTGCTACAAATAATTGTGTTATTTAAGTGTTTTTGTTCAGAGTACGCGTTGGGCGGGCGGACAGCGGGCGGCGGGCGGCGGGCGGCGTGGGCGGCTAAATTAGCTGTTTACGCACTAACACTACCGATGTAGAAAGGAATGTAGCGCAGCAAGGTCAAAGAACCTAGATTTTCGAATGAAGCCGTTTCGATTAATATAATGGCTGACGTGGCGATAAAAATACGGCGATACGACCCACGACGTCTCCCGGCGGCGCGTGACAAACCCGACTGCAACGAATGAAGTCGGGACCGTATGTGGGTATCGTGAAGTTGAATATATATCATTAATTAATGGAGAAAAATATTTTCACACTAAATTTAAGAAGTAGTAGTATATAACACGATTTAGTTGAACGTTTATTTGATTTAAAAATTAATGGATGAACTCGAAACATTATTGGCATCGAAATAAAAAAAAAAACAGAAATTAATAGTAATTTCACTACTGAAGTGTGATGTTGACATTATAGGCAATAAATGATTAACGACATACATTTAATACCGACTGTATGTTGAAATCAAACAAACACACTTCAAATAACTCCTGATACTTCGCAAGGACATCGATAAATAGAACGGTATTCGTTAAAAATATACCAACATACTTATATTGTAACATCAATCAAACACCGGAGTTCAATTTATGTTATAAAATATGATCACAAACAAACATCGGATAGGTGAAACTAAAGCAAAACTTTTAAAATACAACAGTGACCCGTAAGGACTCGATATTTAAGACAGGGCAATCATATTAAAATTAATACATTAATCCTTGTGGCGCAAATTAAGGAAGGCCTATGTCCAGCAGTGGACCTTCAAAGGCTGATAGATAGATAGATAAGTATATTAAATAGCTTGCAAGTGTATCCGAGCTGCACTCAACAGTTGCTGAAGGGGTCGTAATAATTAACACAACACACATTAAACTCAATTAGTGTGATCCAAAATATATTTTTACATCAAAGGCAAATTCATTGGGGAGGCGTTCATTCGAGTTACATCGCAACAATTACAGCATTGTGAGACTTAAGCAATGTCATCAGATTGTTTTATAAAGATACTATCTGAATCCTGCGTGCGTTGCTACGCCTAAATTAATTGGAATGACAGTGGCGCCACCTGTCGAAAATTGGTCGTACCAACTTAAAAAACACAACAACTTTGCTAAAGATCATCTCATGATTAAATGCATAGTTTACGATTCTATAAAGGACATACAGACAAACATTCATTTTTATATATTTGAAGAAGAAGGATTTCAATCGTTATATTACTCTGAAAACAAAGAATGTCTTATAGTAATTTGTTCGAAGCTTTCATTACAATTTGAAAGAATTAGCGCAAACGAAACTTTAATTTTAAAACAACCGCAGACGATAATTGTGCAACCAAATCGACAACTCAAAGGCCAGCTTGACACTACGTTATGTATTGATACATTAAAATATCGTGCAATGAACTAAAACATTAGTATTTAAAGTATTGTTAAATATTTATAGTAAGTTATTACCTATCAGCCTGTCTCCACTGCTGGCATCCAATGATTTGCATCACTCATACCGGTCCCAAGCTTCTGAAACCAGCGGAAGTCCTGACCTACTACAGGGAAACATAAAATTTAATGATGACATTTTCGTTATTTATCAAACAATTTGAATTGATTTACTTGTGAATAGTCGTATCGTTTCTGCGTGACTATTTCAGCATCGTTTTATTAAGGTGCGTTATGCATAATTGATTTAAGTAAAATATAAAAAATGATATTATACTCGTATAATTGAGCTTCACACTAAGATAGGGTCAACACACTGTAACATGGGGCTGTTTAAAAGCAACTTCGTTATCCCTCAAAGCCGCCACTTCACCTGCAGTTCGCTTGACCACAGCATAGAGTTATATTTTGTGCCGTGACGGTACACACCTTTGGACGGCTGTGTAGATTCACCTCAAATAAGCCGCGTAAATTTTTATGATTAATATAATATTATTTTTTATTATTCTAATAAGTTCATTTTTATAGTTTCATTTCATTTTAAACTTGCTATAGCGTGAAGTTAGGTATATTAGTCATGCACTATCATAGAAGATAGGTATAAAAGAAAAATAATGTTGAAGAATACAGGCAACATAACTAACAATTTATTTATTTACCACATTTAACGTCAATCAGAACTCTGGAAAATGACATGTTGAATCAAAAGCGCTACTAATGCTACTACTTCAATATCGAGTCCTGATAGAAGCATTTACAAGCAGGAGCATATAAAATTACTCGCCCCTTACTCTTTTTCATACCTTTAATAAAGATTTGTCTGCCAGAATGTACCGGAATCTGAACGTGGTCATCAAGAAAACAATCCACGCATGTAAATCGGCCTATTTGTATTGTATTGCTGGAATTGTATAATCACTGTGACGTATATGATCCAATAAGTAGTAGGAATATTTATCCATTGATAAGTCTATCTCTGGTTAGCAAAGATTATCGACAGCTTTCTCAAGATATCAACCGGAGTCAACCGGTTACTAAATCTCTCTGAATGGCGTCAATCTCACGTAATGCTTACTATAAAACAACAATGTACCTTTAGTTTACCTTTTAAGGTCCTGAAATCCAAATCTTGGCCCTCTGGTCAATACTTCGATCCTCAGGCGCTACACCCCGTGCCTATCCACCGTCGCATATGGGAGCTATGACTGTATATAGACATACACTAAACACAAACTGCGATCGTTTCGTGACCTTCGATTACTTTACTACATTTGAGGTGACTGGACCGTAGCGTGAAGGAGACCCGTGCCCTGTAGGGGCCATAACATTTTGTTCTAGATTGTACTGTGTACAAAGTGCAGGCATAGTGAGTGTCGTTACCAGCAGCCATTGTTACCGAGGGAACAAACGTTCTGTTACGAAACAAAGCTTCGGCACATGTGCAAATATTGCATACGTGGAGAATCGTGCTTCAATGATTCACGCCAAGGTCGTTTACCGGCAAATTTTCATTTACAACACAAAGACCACGAAATGGCATCGCTCTTTGTTTACCTATTGGTTTCATTAACCCATAATTCATATGATAAATAGCATTAATAATATTTTCAGCCGAATACCGAAACCTGTTTAAAATCGATTCTCGATAACGACTCGTCTAGTTTGTTCGTCGTTCATTGCGGTATTACTTACAAGGCAGCTTGCATTTCTAGCGAGGTTCGGGGCGATGGATAGCGGTAAATTTATCAGTTGTAATCGAGTTCTATTTCGAGCGCGCGCTCGAGTACCTCAGATAGCACTTGTCCAAACCAGGTGTTCTGGAAGGTTGTTATTGTGTGTTCACGTTATTCTGAATGAAGTCATCTATTTACATTTCATAATTGGATTCTTAGTTTAGTGAATTAAAAAATCTACGGTTTAATGAGACCTGCGCACCTCGGGATAAAAGGATGAATGGCGGCCGCTTGGGCGTCGAGATCTTTATGATGGGGAGGATCGTTAGAGAGCCGTCGAAGTGTTTGAAATGCCCGTTGGAACATGAAGGTATATGCAATGGTGGATTGCGAGTCACGTGTTTGTGGAAGCACCTTGTGATGTTTTGCTTGAGAAGTCCATTCATTGATAATTAGGTTATTATTCATTAATTAGTCTTGGTAAAAGGAGTGTAGTTCGCCCCGCAATCATTTGGTCTGACGAGCTTAAGAAGAGAGAGGGTATTCGCCGGTCTGAGTGGCGCAAATTAGGGGAGGCCTATGTCCAGCAGCGGACTTTTAAAGGCTGTTAGGTAGATGGACAGATAGGTTAGTGCACCCTGGAAACCATATCGCTAATGTTTTGTAATTTTCAAATCATTAGTTTATTAAACTCCGTCCGCACGGTGCTAGAACCGCGGGTAGCGTGTTCGTCGACAGAATGATTTATTTATCTTCCTCCAGCATGCAATAACATTTACTGCAATAATATTCCGTGATAATTATTTTGATCAGTCGATGATCCTGTAGCTCAGTGAGTAATGAACCTTTTTTATGTCAAAAGGGTAGCAAACTAGCTAGCAGTGCCACCACCCCTGCCGCCTGTGGTCACCTGTGACAAACTTCGAATAGGACTGGAGGAGGGACTGTAGTTAATTGGTAAGTCCTATTAGTATGAGTTGTTAATAATAATAACTATTAGTGTAAGTGTGTAGGTGGTGTAGTGTTTTTGGGATTGCACCATAAATATTTTTTTTCTTGAATCCTTATTTGTCTCTAACACTGAGAGTACTGGTGCGAGTGTGGCAATGTGTGAACAACACAAATAAGGTAATTTATTTATAAATGTCCAATATATATGTATATAAGACACGTACACAAAACACACTAACAAACAATCACGTATAACACACATGTACACGCGCTTTAGGTAAAGAGTAACTACTGTAATATTTTTATAATGTGATTGTGTAATTCGTTATGGTCAAAGAACTTAAGTAATAGTAGTAGTAAATTATTTTTATTTATTATTTTAATTTTAATAATATATAATAAATAACTTGACATTTGCAAATCTATTTAAAGTATTGATATAATTTATTTTTAACTCTATCGCCCTCGCTACTTGAATGCAGTCTACACCTATAAATATAGTGACATTAAGTGAAATAGGTTGTGTGATTGAAAGAAACTGTTGTAGATATAATGTTTATTATGTCGGTTCACTAAATACATAACGTGTGTAAATGTTGGATTACTAAATAAATAAATAAATAGATCCCTGAATAATATAGTGATGTCATCAAAGAATTGCCCAGGTTCCAGGTCGGTTACCAACCCTACGAAACAACAGCACGAGCGGACGCCTCAGCGAAGCCGCAGTCGGTAGTCGGTATGACTCACAGAATATTTCCACCATGTATTGTACTTTATCTGTTTTGAGGTGTTGTGCCGGTGCGGCATGGGTAAATATTTGTTCCATATCGGGCACACTGTGTAATCAATTCCTATTTAGCTGCGGCTCGACCTCAGCGCCACCTGAGCAAACGAACGGTGGCGCACTCGATGAAGTTGAAGCATTCCATGTTCTGTTAGAAAATGGACCATCTGTCCATACCTACTGCTGGGAACGAACAATTCACTCAAGCTTTCTGTTTGTATGACAAAAGGCACTTAATTAACAAAGTAAATATAAATATGGTGTCAGTACGTATTTTTTAAACTGATTTCAAATGGGAGCAAGTTTTCAGTGTGTCATTATAATATTGTTTTATGTACAATCAGAAGTAACTTATTTATGATATGTGTTCAATGACTATATTTGCGGCGATGTCCGTATAATTTAAGCCGGAAAACAAAACTTTTTGACAGTTGATAGACTTTTGAATGCTTATATACAAAAAAAAACTATAAGAATCGTAAAAAAAAATGACACGGTCTGTAAATAGTAGTATATTCCTTTACTAGATTTTGTCCACGGCTTCGCACGCGTGTGTGCAATAAAAAGGTTGTCGATTCCTTTCTATCATTGGTTGCAACGCTTTGTTGTTAAACACTTTCATTTATTTGGCTGCATTATACATGGTAATGGATATATTTATGCAGTAAAAAGTAGGCTATGACACTCTTCAACCTCCCAAATATTTCCACAACAAAAATTATAACATAAGGACGCTCCGTTACGACGTGAAAGAAGTACAAACAAACAAACAAAAGCGCTTTCGCTATTATAATATTAGTACAGATAATCTGTATTCCTGTCGGTGTTACATAATAGAATAAAATATTTGTCTTCACTTCTTTGATGCTGGATATGTTTTATTGTTTAATCTTATAAAATCTTTTGTGGTCTTTAAAACGAGCAAAGCTTTCCTTCTTAGAAGGATTACTTGTGTTCAAAATTTAATTTTGATTCAAATAATAGATTTAAGTTAATAGACATAACCTTGGAAGTAAAATTGGAGCATAAGGATTGTGGGCTCAAATGGCCTCAATACTTCTCCAGAACATTCATATCGGACTGACCTTTTTAAAATCGAATACAGATGAACTCACTGCCAGTCCCACCGATAACGGATCATTTGTAAGTGTCGAATGTGCTCTATCGTGCTATAGATTGGAAAACAGCCATTTTTCACATAATCCGAATTTCTATGTTGTGTAAGGGGCCTTGGTCAACCAGTCTGATAACCTCTCCTCTCCAGCGTTAGTTCTGCACATTTGTCGGCTATTTGCGAGTAGAAAAAAAAATAACTGACCAGCTGCTAATAATACAACATTGAGCCCACGTGCCCATAAACGTGTCTAAAACATTTTTATGGAATAAATTATACATTCAACATGTTGTTTATCTCGCTGATTTAATAATTTTGCCTATTCATTGTTTCAGTATAAAACCGTTGTAAGCGTCAATTTGCATCTAAAATAACAAACAAACAATGTTTACGTTTGAATTGCAAAACCATTTGCAGTAGATGAGGTACCGGCGCAGGCGCATTCGGCATAAATCATTACGCGATACCGCTGTCTGTGTGCGTGCCGATAGCATTGGCGCAGGTCACAGACCTAGCTCGAGAGTAAGGGCTCGTCACCACCGAAGGGAAAGCTATGGCAGGATTATTATTGATGTTCGGGTAAGGAACACCGATCCAAAGGGCCACTGCGACCATTATTGATATGTCGTAGCTGTACCCAATTGAGAGTTAGATCTGGTCGCCAAGTCCCAAAGTTTTAACTCCTGGGTTCTAAAACTTTGATTTGATTGGTGAGGATTATAGATTGGATTATTACAGGATACCTGGGTTTTTGATATGACTACTATGTTTTACCAGTAACCATGTGAACAAAATGACAATCGAAGGTCGTAAAGAATGTAAGTATTGATGAAGGGTAATAAAATTAAAGCTATACACTTCCAAAAGAAGTGTTCCATCTTCAAGACATAGGTTGTCAATGTTGAATTAAAATTAATTTAAATTCACCTGTGATGATCTGCAAAATCTCTCATTTAAGTTGAAACATCATAAAGCGCCCTCTTTCACGTTAATCAAGTTTGTTGGAAGATTAGTTGGTGACTGCCACAATATGAGTGTCTAATCTTTTCCAATGTTACTAGTAAATATGACAACTAACAGTGATACTTCGTATCCAAATCTTGGAAGCACTTAAGATGTTTGGACAATAATGGTCGCCTACATCTCATACTGACCGTAGCCGAAGTTAATTAACGTGATCCATTGCTTAGAGTTATCAGAACACGAAGTTTTAGCGCAACTCCTGCTTCGCTTGCCTTACCGTTCGATCTTTTCTTGACAATTGTAACATTATAATGGCATGAGCCTGTATCTTAAACGTATTTATTGCCGGCTATCGACAGAGATATGCGAAATATAGTAGCTCTGACGTTATTAGAACAAACGATACGCCCAGCTCGCAGGTTGACGGAGCAAGTCGCGAGACCTGCGTCCGCGGCTGCATTATTGGGCTAAGTGATGTAAGAACTGGGTAGGGTAACCTGTCAGCATTTCTTGTCCACAATTTATTAGTACTTGTTTCTACAAATCTGTATTACAGACCTGTGTATTGAAGTGGTGTTTTGATGTTAAATGGCTATTGCAACCTGTGTATTGGCACCACAATGATATGCAATTTACTAATACAATCTTCTTTTACATGTAATAAAAAAATATGCTTTTAAGGGTCACATGTTGATTAGAAAATATGTCACCATTAGACGCAAAAAGTTTTCGTTTGGTACGACTTCGGATATGGAATATATTTCTGAATCTCGTAAAGTGATCGCACCATCAAAGTTTTTCTGTTTATATTTCATAATATCGAACGACGTAAAAGGATATATTACGGGGATCCTAGAGGACAAGGCTTTCTTTGCATCCGCATGTTCAATTCTACTACCCTGGAAATATTCAGAATTTAACTCCTAACTCATAGTTTAAGAGGTCTACAGGATTATCCTTAAAGAAAGCTCCTAAACCCATACTATTCTGCAGAAAACTGTTTTTTTCCGTAATTTTCAAATACATAACCAAATTCGATTTGAAGCCTATTAGGAAAATCCTGTCCTGTAAAATGTTGCCTGGTCTACAACCATATGATATTCCGATTGACCACAATCCCTTTGAAACTGAGGGGAAAATTTCCTAATGGGCTATAACACTCAAAATTTTTATACTTAAATCCTTACTTGGGGATAACCACTCCATCGGTTAAAGGTTTGGTCAAAGACCAGCGGTGTGCTGCTAAGGGTCATAGCGATATTGGAGCTATATAGGACGATATACAAAGCAGTCAGCAACGGCGAGTCGCTCGCAGGCTCCTAACCTCTAAGTGGGTGACGGACGACCGCGGCGGCAATGAAACACCTGCGCGCGCGCAACTTAATCCAACTGAATTTATGTATTTGTTATATTGTTTGGAAATAAATTGAATAAACGCTCACACGCTCACACCTCCACCACGCTTTCTTACACCGCGGGTGGTACGACCACACGCAAGCAACACCGCTAAAACAGCTAAGACATAAGTATAAGCAGCAAAAAATCATATAATATTTGTTGTTAAAAATAAAGTACTTTGATAAGAGACAATTTAGGTGTAAAGCTTAATATATTTTCTGTATTTGATGCATAATTTCTTCGGCACCATATATCGGCCGAGAACCCGACCAAGGACTCTTAGCTACATAGGCAGGGTCAATAGAATCAAAGATAGCCTTACCACAAATGGCCTTATCTAAGGTTAGGCCCACAACTAGGCCACATTTGGATAAGCCCGACAAAGTAGGATAGATTCACTTTTAATGCTTGTTTCAATCGCACGAATTTTTCATAAATGTTTTTTGAAATTTGAATTTAGATATATACGATGCATAATTTTGATATGAATTCATAGATTTCTGTTTGTCTGTGGTTTTGATATAAAGAATAGAATAAACAGAGCAAAAACATATTATAATCTGGAACTACTCAGTCTGACGAAACAAAGGTTCTGATTCATAGTAAAATCTAAATAAATATTATGGTATTTAGCATTAACTAAGTAATTTTATATCTTATTATCGCGTTAACTATGACACAACGTTAATTAAAGCGCATTCGGGCATTATCGTCGACACTATAGTTAACGGCGAGATGGCTAAGACATAGAAATTTATCCGACAGCGTAACCCTATCGAAAAACACAATAACTTCACTATTTCCAATCCTTAGTTATCGCAGTCGGTATAATCGAACGTAACATTTTATATAGAAAATTGCAATTTGTACTAACAGTCTATCTAGCATAATCTAAACAATATTTATATCGGTCACTCGTAGCGAACGAATTGAAACTTTATACGTTACAACATAGAGTCGTATTTCGTCGAATCGGCAGGTGGATGTAGGTCGCAAGATCCTTGCGGTAGGTCAGTGACCCGAGTTCAGTGCACCTACAATCTATGCAACTGAAATGCATACAATGCAATATAGATGATGCTCGCACCTGGCAATGGAGCGAACATCTGGATGGCTCATTTTTGTTTGGAATTATTTAGAATTGAAGCTGATACATATTCGGATTAGGCGCTATCGCTGGCGGAGGAAATTGTTGATAGTTGTACTCTACACTACACAGGTCTCTAATAAGTAGCAAAATGTGGGGTTTATAATAAAATATTGTACCAATATATATTATATCTCGGATCTGTCTGTATGTTTGTTGCGATGTTGCTATTTTTTTATCAGTTTGGTAAATGCAAATTGTGTTCATAATAAATTCTATGAAACAAATAACGTATATAAGTCGTAATTAAATAAAAAACATGGACATAAAAAAGTAAATCAGAGGGTAACTCATACAATAAATACTTATGGATTTTGTTAAAAGTAATACATTATATATTTTTCCAAATATAAATGCGCCTTGTGTTGACGGCCGGACGTATGACAATGGATGCAAGGTTAAATAAAAAGTGCTATTAAAGTGATCGTGCAAGTGTTTATTGATGTTTTTCCTTTATGTTACATAATAAATGAAAATATCATTAAAACGAACACAGTTTACGATAATTATTATTTTAACGTCGTACCTAAGTTTGAAAAGGTCTTGCATATTAAAAATTAACTAACATTCACTGCGCTGAAGGAGCACATCGCGATAAAACTTAACTATCTTTCATGAACTATTCACGTTGCCTACTCGCATGGTAAGCATTAGGATGTAGTGTTTTGAAATCATTCTCACTAGTTTCAATTGTATGTTGATTTTTACTATAATAAGCACGATAAAAACTCCACCGCGAATATAACTCGTACTGAAGTAACCAGGTGAAGTATACCGGCATTAAGAAGTTGCCCGTACCTTGCACTGAATCAGTAAAGCATGTAGCAACTCATCTAACTCACCTCCAGACTCCACTGGGCCATCGGGATTACAAACTTTTATTAAAAAAACTTTCTCACTTTGAGGCAGATTGAATTTTATTACTCTTGGGAATAGGGATACAAACTCCGGCGCGTTGTTTCGTGGATCGGCCTGAAATATTTTTATCTTGTTCGGTAAGTAAGTAGGTACTGGTATGTAGCGTATATATAAATGTATATACACTGTGATGAGAATATTCTCGTAATTCATAAAGCCTTGATTGATTCAATAAGCTAACCATCGGCAGTCGACAGTGGCCGATAGGGAGAAAATTTTGTAAAAGTTTTCGAGCTTCAGAGTGCCCGTTGTTGGATTCAGATTAACAGAATACGTTATTAAGCTCTGATGAACAATTTTAATATGCGTTGCAATGATCAGATGATTATTTTTTACGAAATCTTCAATAAATCAATAATTTCCAATGTAAGAAACTTTGTTGGTTTGTTTGGGCCTAATCTCGCAAGCTGAATTATAAATACTCCCTCTTATCATACGCAGTTAAAATTTTATACATTTAGTTCCGATGACAATGCGTTTTTATGATAAGATCCCGTGCCGATACCACACCCAAGGGCTCGTAACGAGAGCATTCCTCGACGATGCACAGCACGATTACTATTATCCACTATAAAAGCGTGAATTTAGTATTTTTAAATATGTTAATGTTAGGTTAGGTATATTGTCTTTTATTTTATATATTGGTTTGTCCGGAAAGTTCGTGTATCGTGTGTGTGTCGTCGGTATTTGAGGACAATTAAAATACAGGTTATTTAAATATTGATGAAATTAACGAATCGTAGCCAAACTTTTTCCAAATATGGCTGAAGCTATGTTTTTTAGAACATGTATAATTGTACATATGTCATTTGTTTCCAATAATTGTGATATATTCAGTCAGGTCTCACGCGATGCCTACTGATAATCGGCACGAACTTTCCAGACAACTTATTAACTATAACGATAATAATAGAATAATACTCTTCATCTTTAAAGTGACATCCCTCGGATCATCTCGATGAAATGTTTTAATTACAATAAAAGTAGCACGAGATCTATTTAAGGGAGATGAAAGTGTCTCACAATATAATTAAGAAATTAATATAAACGCTGCTCCGTCTTTTACGAGAACAAACGCCCATGGTTTGTTAATGAGATTGTTGTATAAAGTTATAAGAAATAAAATCTAAATCTGTACATTTTAATAAGGGCAATATTAAGAAAGTTATTTGAATATCTTTAATATTCGTTCGGTTTCATATTCCAGTGTTGACTTACTTATAAGATTATTATTATATGTATTAACATAATTAAAGTATGTTAATTGTTTTGATATAATTTTACTTTAATAAAATATTAATATGTACCTAGTGACATTTTGAATTATTCATTTCTATGTTTGCTATAGTTACTGTTCATTGACTGGATTCAGTTGCTACATCCAACTATCTCAATTCTACTGTCTTATCTGATATTATTAAATGAACAATCACTATTATATTCTGCTGCAATCTCCTATATACTATACCTTATACTATAGGCTGTATTGCATCCACATGAATAAATATATAGTGTTAGCAATCTTAAGGGGTAGTAGTAGGAAAAGTGGGGGTAATTCCTATATAAGTTTGATTATGATGTCTAAGTGAAACAGTTCTCTGATATCTTTGGGGTGCGTAAGCTATGCTTGTCGCTTTATTGGTCTGATCTGAATATTGTGAAGTACTTTTGGTTGCTTATGTGTTGTAGATTGTTTCTAATGTATTTTGAGTTTGTTTAAATTGTGATTAAAATCAGGTTGTGTTAATAAAATTAGTAATAAAAATATTATAACAATATACT
>DWPA01001169.1:0-19742 GCA_018251375.1 Calpodes ethlius
ACATCGCGTCGTGCCACGATGTGGCGTCGTTTCACGATGCGACGTCGCGTCGTGGAAATCTACGACAAGCATCGTAAAAAATTACGACGCGACATCGTAACGTGCCACGTGTCGCGTCGCGTCGTATTTATGTGCGCGAGCCCTGAGCCAGCGGTGCGCGGTACGCGGTGGGCGCTAACCCGTTTAGTACCAATTGAGGAGGTCGCGGCCAGTTGATCCGCGGGCCCCGGCTCAATTGATACAATCAACCCACTTCGCTCGCACATTGAACGATACACGCATACAGTTGTATCGCATGCGAGAGACGATCCTACACACGACATCGACAACGAGCTTGACGGAGATGCGAGTAGCCGACAAGTGAAATAATTATGCAAGTTACTGTTGGCTTTGGATGTTATTAATTCAGGAAAAATAAATAAGATAAAAATCATCATTATATTTAATAAGCTGTTACCGCGATTTCGTTCGGCGGAAATTAACAAAAAGTGTTTTACTTTATTTTGTTTTAGTGGCCTAAGTTACACCTTATTACATCAGCTGCCTGCCAATTAAAGTCCCGTCAAAGTCAGTTCAGCCATATCAGAGATTAGTCAGAACAAATAGACAGCCAGACAAAAATTGTAAAATACGTTACTTTGGTGTGTGTCCCCGGTGTATTTTCATACGCATGTAGTAAAAAACGGTTTTTTGACTATTATAAACAGACACTCCAATTTTATTTATATGTATAGATAAAATGCTTGATGTTACTGAAGTAACTAACAATCGGGTCTATAGTCAGGTTAAAGTAATGACTTGATACAAGGGTGAGTGTGCATTTATTATTAACGTATAAGAAAGAATTTTTGAACATTCAATCACCGAGATAAACATAGTATATCGGTTGTTAACCAAAAGGTATATAACCCGGATTAATGAGAAATTAACAGAAATAATCAAACTGTGAACTACTTTTTAGTGACCTTTTGATGTGCATTTCTATCTCAGAGCGAAGCGTTGTCTCAGACAAGATCGTAGGGAAACGACCGCAGGGGAGTAACCCAATACTCTGGACAGACCAAATCCGCGTGGCACTGCACATCAACGTTTATGTGGCTACACACGCGGCTAATAATCGAACCGATGGCGCAACGTCATCAAAAAGGAGGTACTCCGTGCAGGGGGTCACGACCCTCAGCAATGAGGATAACGAAGCGAGGAGGACTATCGCGGAAGTTGGAATAGTCTTTTACATATCAACTGGACAAGTAGTCTATAAACTTAATGTATGTAGCGTGTGGGTATGCTTTGTAAGGCCAGGTTCGCAGTTTTCCAGGGGTTTTCGTATACAGACATTCAGATTTTAAGCACGCGATGGGTTTAGAAGTACTTTCGACCATCAATAAAGAACCCTCCCGCCCTCCTCGAAGAACATCGCCATTTTATACCAGGTCTCCCATCCCGGACGAGGAAAACCTTCACATGCTGAACATGGCGCAAAAAAAAAAAAAAACAGTTTTTTTTTGGAGGCGGGATGTTACGTGTCCGTGTAAGTAATATATATAAGTAAATTATTAAAAAAACAGTTCACTGTAAGTGTGTGATCTGTCTCGTAAAAAGTGTGAATTAGTGTACAACAGCCAAACCGTAAGCTTCTGGTAGTAGTATCGGCTTACCTGTAACAAAAAAAAAATACTTGTTAGATTTGTTTCCAAAAACATACAAAATCCAAAACATATCAAGAAAGATGATGATGATGAGGATAAAGATCCTTACCACCGTACACGAGTAGTACCCATGGGGTTTATTTTAAATTTGGAATAATTGAGTTTTATATTAGAATTATTAACAACTAAAATTAGACGAGCACAAAATAATGGACAGGAGATACTTATCATTTAAAAAAAAAAAAAAATCTCTTTTAATAGAAGACAAAAAAGTGTGCAATGGAGATGGACAACACTAAACGCGTCCCCGATGCGTCACAGTTTATTAAGAAAAGGAAAAGTAAAAATAATATTTATTCTATATACCTACGCCCTGTTAAATACGGTAATTAATTTTACGCGAGCTTTCTTTCTAAGCTCAACAGTGAGCACCCTGTAAAAATAACCGGAGCGAATAATTATTTATAATAGCCGAAAGCGTCACGCGAGCCCGTAGGATTAACCGTGTCACCGCGTCACGTCATTATCCCGTCACGGCGCGCGAACCGCCGAATCATGTTTCCCAGCCATATAAACATTTCAATGTTAGTGTTTATTTTGGCATCGTTTAGAACACAGGTTCTCAAATTATTTTCAGGAATCGAACACTTTTGACAGTAATAATATTTTAGTACATGGGCAATGGTTTGACCTGTACAAAGTAAATACAAGTAAGAACTTGTAAAACCAGTTATTGAGGCAATATTTACGTAAAGACCAAAATCATTTACAATAAAACGAGTTAATTGCTGATCACATCATAATATTATGTTCATTTACAGAATTAAAAGTCAATTTTCACTTCGATTTTTCTATTAGTTCAACTCAACATCCATAATTTTTATATCTCACGACGCCTCTTATAAATGTCCTAAGCGCCAAGAAGAGAGCGTCCAGCAACTTTGAAATAGACTGATTTAAAACTACACGTGGAGTCGATCGGCACATCTATATCCGTCACCAAACGGAAGAGTCGTTATACAAATTCCTAAAAACACTTCCCGCCATATGGTCGTAATCCATTCTAGTAACGTTAATATAACGTATTCGTGCGTAGCGGTGCAATCTTAGTGTTTCGTTCACACTATACGATATCGTAACGTCGGAAGGTAGGTCCGATATTGAAAAGATCAAATTGTAACAACTAGAAATTTACGCCCTGGAGGGTTTTTCTAATCAGATTTACACCAGAAAATGTGATAGTGTTATGTATTGTTTTAAAAGGTTTACATTATATATTTTCAATAAAAGGATTATATCTTTTGTCACTTAATAAAATGCTATAGAAATATGTTATAGATATTACCAATGTGTTAATCCGCACTTGGCCAGTGTGGTGTACTATGGTCAGTATCTAACACATTCTGTCCAGAGAACCGAGCCCAGCGGTTATAGGTTGTGATGATAATGATTGCTGCGATGTGGCGTCACTTGAATTATAAAGTTGTGTCGTTGTCGTGACGTTGAAGAGACAGCCATTAACGGATATTGCGTTCATTCGAGACTGATTTTTTAAGAAATAAGTCCAAACGGTCGTTGAACGCACCGCCGCGCCCGCACCGCCGTAAAATCGTATTCGTGGGATGTGTTTAGATAATTTCGTGGAACCCATCGACATCTTTACGATCACGATTGACGGATACGAGTCCGACGCGGGGACGGGACGTCAATAAAACGGGAATACGATGTTAGCACGTTTTATGGCTTTCGAGATTTCAAATAAAAAAAGCTTAACACATAGATTTAGGTTACATTAAATATAAACATATTCATTTGTTCCGTGTTTGAAACCGTCCAGTCATTCATAGTACACGTATTATAAAAACTATAAAAAAATATTTTTTACATCTGAAATATATCTGTACTATACTAATATTATAAATGCGAAAGTTTGTTCTTTTTACACGGTTCTACTGGAGATAGTTGAGAGAATAAAAAGTACCACACACTCTCCACCGCGAAAGACCATGTCGTTTCTGTGAGAAGATCCATTCAGATGTAAAATTCAGCCAAATTAGAGTAAGTGTTTAACAACAAAGCTTAGCCTGGTAAAAAATCCGTTGCGCCGTGAATGAAGGACAAACAAACACACTTTAGCATTTATAATATTAGTATAGATGATCCCATAACAACGCGAGCCGAATAATTCATAAATTTATCGTCGAAGCATTTAATGTTTTTGGAGCGGCCTAAATACTGAGTGCTGACCTCGATGCCCTGCCGCTACACTAGGACGACGTAAAAGACGAGAGAAGCTATCGATATTATTATTGGTATTATTGTCTTTCCGTGAACCCAACCTGACTACCTACCACCCTAACGACCGCCCCTAAACGACTCGTCGTGTTCTCGCCGGGAGCATAAGTTCTTTTTATCTTCTCTTCTTTTGCTGACAACGCATCTACTCTTACTGATAGCCATGGCCGACGAAGATCTTTACCGAGACTCGCCTGCGTTCGAAATTCAAACGCAATTCATAATATCAAAGGATTACTTCACATCGACAGTATTTTAATATTTCAATTTGTATTCAATTTGACTTTAACCATAAATAAAAAAGTTATGTGTGGATATATTAATGCATGTTGCCCGCGATACCGCTCGCGTGTGTGGAAAGATTGCCAATAGCAACAATAAAGAGGTTGTCAATTTCTGTCTATCAATGGTTGCCTGGCAACGCTTAGTTGTTAAGAACAAAGGAAGTGTTTAAACGCTTCTAATGCATCTTTCCACAAAAATAAGATGTTCTTTTGGGGTAAAAAGTAGCCTATCAAGCGAATACCCGCTGTCTTCTTCAAGTCGTCAGTCCATCCGTACATATATATACAAAGCTAATAAATGGACGCGGACGACGTGTCGGCGATCTCTCTGTACACGGGCGCGATGCGATGCGATGCGTTGTTGTGTGGTGTAATCGAATGACTGTGTCGGTCGGTGCCGCCCGCCGCCCGCCCGGCCGCCCGCCACACAACAAGTGGGGGCACGACTCGGCACAATCGAGCGACCGAGCGCTGCCGGCGGCGCGGCGCAACTCACTAGCGGACGGCGATTACCACTCTATACTGTATTTATACCCTTTACATGCACACCGTAAGAGAAATTTGTATTTTCAAACAATTTTTATTAGTAAGCACAATACAATGGGCGGCTTTATCACTTACAAGCAGACAACCAGACAGCTTTCTTCCAAACAATCCAGTCCAAAGGAAGATATGTCTAGATGAAACTTGGGTGAGGTGTACACTTGCATAATATATTTAAAATATGACTATATAGTAAAATATTACACATAATAAATACGCGTGTGATTGAATGGAAGTAAGCTTAGAGAATAGTCGTAATTCTAATCTTTTTTTTTATTTGGTATCCTACGACGAGCTTTACTCACGTATTCACAAACGATACTACGAGCTCTCACAGTGCTCGCGAACGCATAGAGTTGTTTTAACCATTTTATAAACAATAGTTGGCTATAAACCACTTCACTACGTTGGTCAAACTCGACACCTGGGTCACGACACTGCCGAGCTATTTTACGTAACGCATAAGACCAGGTCAACCGTTCATGGCCAAATAAAAAGACAGGATCGATTGTTTATAATACATAATATAACAAAATCACGGGCCTAAAATCGTCCTACCATTAGTTTTAACGTCATTTGATGCATAATATTTAAGTGAAATACTTTCGACTTTTAAATTAATCTAAAGTATTATAATTGTTTTTTTGTAAAAAGAACATATCATTTCTGTAGGAAGATCTATTAAAAAGAAACTGGTTAATTTGTTGTTAACAAAGCGTTGCCTAGCAACCAATGATGGAAAGGAATCGACAACATATTGCTGGTATGTATTATCAAACCGCGAGTAAAGCCACGGACAACACCTAGTTATTGAATAACAAAACACTAACATGCCTGTCATCGCATCAAAACTCATGGCGCAATTCTACAAAATGACTTAACAGTGACAAATTTAAACGTACCTATATCGATTCTATACGATTAAAGAATGTATAAAGATAGTCATTTGTGTGACGACATTAATCAAAACAATACAGTATACCAACATTAGATACCTAACTACAGTCGAAATAAACAATTTTATTTGCACCAATATCCGTTTCAATTCGACAGGAACATCAATCATAAACGTTATTCAACACCGACCGGCAAATCGTACCCGCTGCCAGCCTTCGACTTCCGCCACGGGCCGGCGGCGCCGTCTGCGGATTTCCATTACAAGGGTCGCACCTCCACACCGCCCCACTCCACGACTACGTGCGACGCATGCCGCACGCCGCACACCGCAAGCCGCAACCGCAACGTTCCTTCGCTGCGGTCTCGTTTGTACAGCGAAATAGGCTTTGCCGGTAAAGTGTGTAAAAGGTGTGCGATTGGGAGTAGGGAGCGAGCGAATGACACTTATTATCCGAGTAGCCGTCACGACTGGCTTCGCTTTGGTGTTTGTACAATGTCGAATACATATCTGGTTGGTATTGCGCTGGAGAAATGTAGGTGATGTAACGCATAACCTGTGTAGAAATGTACCTATAAAAGGTGATGAGAACTCGTGTTCAGACCACTTAATTCTAAGCTCCCGTAACGTGAACATATCTGTGACGTTTTATATGTTGTCAAATCGTTCGGCGATCGGCAGCGGCGTAGTTATCAATAAACTTTTTTTTAATTAATTCGTGAAGTAAAATGTACCAACACAGTAATAGGAAAGAAAGTTAAATATCTACTTAGTAACTAGCTCCTTGGATTCTTTAATTTAAAGTTCATATATAAAGCAAGGTAATAATTGAAGCTAAATTCGGCGATAAAATATAATACGTATCCATTTGAAATATATTCAACTTCGTTTACCACAATTACATTTTGCGGTACAACTAACGAACATAATACTTAATGACATTCACAGTATTAATTAAGAATCGATACAGTTTAAACGGTACTTATTTGGGAACATTTGACATTTTGTCAAATATACAATCAACAAAAGTTGTAAAACGAATTATATCTTGTAAGAAATGTACAACAGCGTACAGAGAAATATTGTAGTTACCGCTGTTTGTACCGGCGGCCGCCGACGGACACAATTCACCTTTATACGAACGAATGCCAGTTTGAAGTAAGCCAGCGTTCTGTGTTTCAGTTCATTTATTTCCCGCGACCCGACTCTCAAGAACTAAAGAGCTACTTTGACGAAAGGTGTTCCATTTCGCTTTGTACGTTGTATAGGGTAGCAAATGCAATTGTGACCGACATGTAATAGAAATCTACGTAAAAATGATAATAAATAAACGCTCAAACCCTCATCCCCTAGCACCAAGATTCTCTGAATCACGTAAGGCTTAAACAATCCACGTAACGCATCACTAACACCTACGACCCGAAAACAAACATAACTGCTACACTAATATCTACCCAGGCCGAAAGTCGAACCCAGGACCTTTATGTTAGCAGGATCACTATCAATAAGAAGTGGTCGAAGCGTCGATCACTCAAAAATACTCAACTCGTATATTGTTAGCATAATAGCGAGCAAACGAGCCAAATGACGTAGTTAACTACGTCATCATATACGGGAATATTTTTAAGTCCATGACAAACGATAAGTTAAACCCTACCAGATGTTCAGATAACGGCATTATACCTTGAGGACTTCAGCAATTTTGGGTTGCATAACTTTAAGTACTCGCTCCCTGTAATAGTAACGCGATTAGCTCGCATTTCGCGATTTCGCCGGCAACCCAGTAAATAATATATTTGTATGTATTGTATACTTTTCCGACCACAATAGTATCTATCACGAAATGTTTGGCGAGCTCAATGCTTAATGCATTATCTACCAGGTAACCATTGGGCCAAACAAACGAAGTGCGGCATTTTACTATATTTATAATTCAATACATACTGAGTACATACATATAGGGATATAGATTATAATATAAAAATATATATATACACATATATATAGCTACTAGCGAACCCATCCCGCTTCGCTCGAAAACAAAAACATGTCTATCGGAAGTCGATACTTTACAGCGCTACCTGGTGGGGACTTATATCAAATGGGCATTGAATATTCGGTTTTTCCGAGAAATATTACATGACCATACCAATTTTTATGTCAATCGGTTGAGCAATACGGAAGTCGCAGCGCCACCTGGTGGCTAATTACATCAATGGGCATAGCATATAAACCTTCTCATCTCTCTCTTCATCTCTCGTACCAATTTTCATTATGATGGGTCAAACATTTTCTGATGTTATCGATTTCATATATATTTAAACATCCTTATCCATATATACACATTATACATAATGTAACTATGAAATGTTTTTGATGTAATTAGTGAAGAAAAATCGTCCTTCGTATTATTTGCTTTTTTTTTGGCCGACAATTGAGGATGCATTTTCATTGACACGAATGTATTGTACGGAGACGCCATCCCTGCTATCACGTTAAAGCTAAAAAAAAAGATACTTCTCACTAATCCCTGAACTAAATTTATCTTTTAGTTTAACAACGTCGGATAATATCTAACACAACGCCAGTATGTACCAACTCTTACACTGATTTTCCCATTAATCATAATTACATTTGACATGTTCACATTTCGTTCGCAAGTCGCGACTAATGCCACGATTCATCTTAATTATCTATGCACAAATCAGGCTGGGCGTGTGCCAAGAGGTGCCAGCGTATACGGAGCCACTTTACTACCCATGGCACTTCAATATCCAACCGACGCTCCGGATGTCTACGTCACTTTGTCGCGGACGATATTTTTAATATAAATGGCAGACAAATGAGCGATGTCACTCTAATCCCGGTTTCTACTTCTCAAATAGTTAATTCTATCTGCAAATGGAACATTTTTATGTACTTAAGTGTAACTTATTGTCTTATCGAGATAAATATATAAATCGAATTAAGAATCGATTAGTAATTCGTTACGGAATTCTTTTTTAAGGATATTCCAAATAGACGGCCGTGAAATAGTAAGAAGCAGTCGTTGTATGAATCGGATTGCAGGAACAGATTAATAAGAAGAGACCAATGTACTGACTCTCAACAGTCACAATTATTGCTTTCAATTCCATCTACGTTTCAATTGCTTTCAACGCTGTTTCTTACGTAACAGTAAGCAAAAAAACCAAACATATTCTGCCAGTATCCCTAAACAGCATTATCGACAACCTCCTCAACCCCCCCACCCCCTCCACAGGGCATATAGGCCACTCCACTCTGTTACCAACTTCATTGGGATCAAGTCGATTACTGTTAGTAATCGCGCTCCCTCGCCACTTCACGGCTCCGACCGAGCGACGTGTAACAACACGCCACCGGACGAGCGAGACCTTCCTCGCCCCCCGGACATGTAATTTTCACGCACGAACGCGGGTGGCAATGCGATTCTTATTGGGGTCCGGGTAAACTGGCGTCGCTAGTCGACCAACCGACGTGAAACCGCCAGCCCTCCCGCAAACATAATCTCAGCCGGCAACCGCGGGTGGGAGCGCGATGCTTTCGCAGCTCTCGCGACGCCGGTCGGCGGTTGCGACGTTTCGGTTCGCGGCGAATCAATTTCCATCAGAGCGGCCTGTGTTACGGCAACTGGACTCTATTGTAGCGTGATAGGGTGCAATTCGGCAGGGAGAGTATTTCGCAGCCGTAACCCCCGGCTCGTCGGGGCGTAGCGTGATTTGCGGCGGCGACAACAAGGTACGTTTCGGGTGCGGCGGTGTTTATTTATTGAGACCTATACGGCTCTTGTTCCTTGGGCTAACCGAGCGGGGTTATTGTCTGTGAAATTAAGGGTGAGCTCAAAGCCGTGGCAACCTTTAACACTTAAGATTTTAACTGTTGTTGGTTACACCCAATCAACATCTTTGGCATGGGAAAAATACCCATCCACTCGATCGGTATCAAAACATTACTCAACTGGGGGCCTCGGGCGATCACTTTATAATGACCCGAACTCCGTAACTGTGATATACTCGTAGTTCATATTTTGTATTAACGTTCATTAATTTTTTTTTTTAATAAACAATCGAATCAATCGTAAAACAAAAAGCTTTAATCACCATGAACTCGTTCATTTATTGCTAAGGTCATTCATAAATCACCAACTGCGGCTTAATCAAATGTAACTATACCTTTTATGTAATAAAATCGTGTTATGTAACAAACAGAACACTTCTCCGGTTTCTAGGCACATTTTATTAGGGTATTCATGAAACAAAAGCTTAGGAATTTCGACATGTGTAATGTAACAACCATATCTCCGTCCTAACACGTTAATTAGCGCGCTAAAAATAACACTAAATAGATGTAGCCAACAGTTTAACACGCTAATCTACACATATTTTAAATAACTTAAATGTGTATAGAACTCCATTAATGTAGAATAAGCATTTACTAACGCGTTAAAGAGGCTCATTCAGGAGCACCAGTTAATGTGGACGTAGTAGCAACATAACGGATTATAACCGCCAACTACCAAGAGTACATAACACGCAAGAGTAGTTCGAGAGCAGGGAAAGGTAATACATATGAGGCGTAAGCACACATTGTCGTCTAGACATAACACCGTGCGACGTAGTCACGTATTGTAGCACTCCCCTCTCGTCTCTAATTAATTTCGGCACAGAACTTCCACAAAGGCGGCCATGTTGCATTGCCGGAAGCTTTCAGTTGGAGCTCGACAGATTTCAGATACCGCTTCGTTAAGATTGCAATGTTCGGAGCCTAGGGGATAAAGTGATTATATCGGCGATGGATAGATGTATGGGACGGCATCAGTACATCTTCTCTGATGCGGCACGGTACGTTTTGAAGAAATTTGTCGCAGATGAACATTGGGGCCAGAGACAATGGAAACGAAGCGTTTCTCCTGGAGTTACTTGTTAGTAATTTATGTCCATAGCGTATAAATAATCAAAAACCCGACTGCCAAAAAAATATATATAAAAGAAGGAAACAACATAAGAATAGTAAGCAAAGTTAAAATAAACTGTAAACTAAGTTCTAATTCAGTTTAACAGACTATGTAATGAGTCGAGATCCTAAGCTAGATACCCGCATTAAGTTTACTAGCTAGCGGTATCCATTATTTTCTTTATTAGTAATGCCTTTGACACTCCTGGTGACCACTTACCACCGGGTGGTGTCTCCGAGCATTTGTCAGCCATTTCAAATATACCTCAAAAGAATTACAGTTCGAATCAATCAACTCAAGTGATAACAAATACGGCTATACCCGGAGACTTACGTTCACACCACACAAAAACATCGCTAAATCTATTTGCAACACGAGCCAGAGCCGAATTCAGCGTATCGAACTAAAATAGCGTCTAGCTATCCAGCATTCGCACCGTACAGGATAATCGTCGAGTGATTCGAGCAGTCCACCCCCCCCCCTCACGCGCACTCCGAGCGAAGGGAGGGCGCGGGGGGTGCGGTGATTCTTTTTTTTTATCTCCTGTGTCGATCCACGGGATAAGGACATCCGTGCTATTTTATACGGTTACCCGGACGCGCGGGCGAGGGTGGCCACATATTTGTCAGGAAATTGATACGCTTGGGGGACGTGGACGAATGTAAAAAAAGTTAGATAGAGCGGATTTCAAATTTTCAGTCACGACGCCAATGTCGCGAACGTGTGGTTACATTTTACTATTAATACATAAGAAAAAATTAAAACAGGAATCTTTGAAATGTATCGAATGTAGCATATATATTAAAATCCTATTAATTGCTGGTACTGGTAACTAACTCGACAAGAATTCGTAACTGCATAACTGGCACCTCTTAGTAAGTGTAGGTTAGAAGTGGTAAAGCGCGATAACTTAATAAGCGGAGATAGAAACGGAGAATGTGAGCAGTTCCCGCACGCCCACATGACTCATGTAATACTTCCGTTACTTCACACATTCATAACGGACCATAGACGAATTCTCCCATTTCACTCCTACCGAAGCCTCGTTAAGGAACTTCGTTCCATTTATTCCATTCACATACATTCAGACTTCGAACATAGCAAACCTTCATCATCATATAAATGTATGAGTATATAGAACGCGAAATAAAATACACGTTATCGGTGCCAAAATATTTTTGGTTGCATTGTAACCAAGATCAGATGTGTTCAATCACAAAACGTCGAGGTTGCCGTAAGGAGCGCCGCACGCCGCACGCCGCACGCCGTCGCGCCGGGCGGGCGGCCCCGTCGAGCGCCCGGTAATACACCAGCGACGGGATCGCCCGTCATTCATCGCGATGGCGGGTGTGTGCAAATCATTCCAGCTGGTGTACTGGTTTATTTTTGGCCACGACTTCTGGTGTACGCGTTTTATCAAAATCGGACTACGCATTCCTTGGACTTTGACCTTCATACCTTTGCTTATAATACGAGCAGTAAACAGAACTCTCTGCGAGAAAATGCTGCAATTCAAATTACCTCTTATTTTTAACGTTAAGGAGTGAACTTTAAGTGTTTTCCGATGCATATACCACAAGTAAGAACTATGACAAACTGAAATGGCCTGTAGTTAGACCTACCAGATGTCACAACATTAATTCAGTGTCATTGCTTTCGAGGCTTTGACTTGTGTTTAATTTTTAAGAAATTCTGCTCCTATATTTTGTAGCTGGGTCAATAAATAAGAATAAATAGTTTAATAATTTTCTCTTTCAAGTACTCCTAGTTAATTGTTCCACAATGTATCTTTTTGACTTGATAGGAACTTCCTGAGAAATTAGGGTCTACATCAGATATTTTTCTTTTGTATTTTCTTTTACTTCAGTTTGATGACAAAGAAAGGAAAAAATGTGCTGGAAATAGACTGCACATTAAATAAAAAACTTGTCTCTTAAATGGAGATCCAAAAAGGAAAACTAAGTTAAATCCATATGGATGTCCACAGAATTCAACAGAAGAACAACTAAAACCAAGGGTTCAGAGGTCCTAGGACCGTGGGCTTGGGGCCAACTAGATAAGACATATGACCAGCAGCAAACTTAAATAACCCCAAAAAAATGGAGCCCTATTTTTCTCTGCATTTCATACTAGTCGTAAATACTTCCGAAAGACCAAAATAGAACATCCATCAAAACATATCATCCCAACAGATCATCGTACATCAATCACAAACACCTCTCATCACAGGACACTGATAAAGTGTACATAAACATACTTTAACAATACGGCAACATCGCTCGTTCATCATTGTGTGGCGACGTGAGTGGTGCGTGCGATTTATAACGTGGTTAACGAGCATGTGTTAGAGCGAGATAGCATACAGTGTTTGCTTCGGTCCGACCGACCGTTCGGTTATATTGCGGCTTATCCCAACACGTGCTCGGTTAAGACAGCGTTAAGACTGGTAAGTTGTTCGTGACATCTATTGTCTTTTCATATACTTGATGCCCTTACCACCTTACCGTTATTAATATTCGGTCCATGCATAATATTTGGATATGTTAAAAGCAATTAACAGTATAATATTGAAAATTTTTGACCGTTACACGGCAAATGACTTGAAGATTAACGATAGAATTTTGAAAACTATAAACTACCGTTAAATTTTTCAACTGTAATGTAATTCACGGCTGTTACATATGTAGGTAGCCGTAGATAAAACTTTGTTATCAATGTTATTAACTGTCTCACTGCTGGGCTGGGACCGTCTACTTGGGAGGCATACATCCCATATTCCACCACGTTGGCCAAGAGCGAATACGTAGACTTCACACACTTTTGAGAAAATTACGAAGAACTCTCAGGTGTGCAAGTTTCCTCTACGATAATTTTCCTTCATCGATATTGTAATATGCACATAACTTTTTGAAAATTAGAGGCGCGTTCAGTATACAAACTCAGGCCATCGAAATCGGGAGGCCAACGTTAGAACTACTACGCTATCACTGTAATACGAAAGCGGAAAACTTTACCCAAGCGTTTGCATTTTGAACCAGTCGCTACACGTCGGGAACACTGCGCGCGCAACTCCATGTGGTAACTCATGTTTGGTGCAGCCCGGAGAGAGACTTGATCGCTATTTTGTAACATTTCAGGGGACTATTCGACTGACTTTGAATGACTATCCATAGTTTTCCCCAAAAGAGAATCATTATTTCTTATTTCGCGACGATGTCATTTCATTGGGTATTTGCAGTCTGTTAGTCTAACGTTGAATTTACTTTTATCGTTTAGATTTTGTTTCACTGTTGCTATATAAATATATGTATATCTATCGTATTAAGAGTTAGGAGCCGATTCCACAAACATTTAAATCGTAAGATAGCAAACATTAGTCTCAAAACAATGCGAATTTACAACGAAAATAGACATCGGACCAACACATTATTACTAGAGGAATAACTCGACTAAGGAGCAATATTATACGACTAAAGAAATGAAAGACGTAATCAAGTGTCTGTCTTAATGAGTGAAAGCCTGGCCGTCAGAGGTAGGACAATTAAAACGAGAAAAGTGATTGTAGGACATTACAAGGATGTCTACACTAAAATTATATTTAAAAATTGAGCTAAATAAAATTAACAACATTCCTAATACATCGCGCGCAAACGTTATGTCACTGTATTCTATATCTGTACTAATAAAATATGATTTCTGATATGGAGATATTTGAGAAGACGACGAGTACCATTGGATACTTTCGACCGCGAAAAACATCTCATTTATATGGCTTGAAGTATCGATGTAAACCTAACAAGTATCCTGCACTATAACCATAACATTATATCAATATCAGTAACTCATAAAAACGTATACTCGAAAAAGTAAGCCAAATTTTTCGTCATTAAGAAGTCATGTCAAGAGAGAGACACGATTTATATGGAGCAAAATTCAGCCTCATCTCCGTGCAGTCCCTTCCGCGCCCGGTTTCCAAGTCGTTAACAAAACACACGTCATCTCACCCCCTGTCTACATCGCGCGCGCCCGTCAATCTACTAATTGATCACGCACCACCGCCGAGAGTGATGTGCGACAATTTAGCTTTACAAGTATATATTACTCGCCACTTCTTCGTTCGGACGACACGCTAGGGATTTCTAATCGAATATCCGAATTTTCCGGATATACTCCGAAAATATTTGCAGAACATTTGTGGTATTATCATCCGGAAAATTCGAATAAATTTGTCTTAAATTAATTAAGTTCGTCTATGATAATTCTGTGACACCAATCAACAGACCAGTTCAACCAATACATTGCATTGTCATCTAATGTACATACAAATTCAAACAAAATCTAAGCAAAATTTCGGACCAAACCAACACTGGGAAATGGTTCAAATTTAACTTATAAGATTTATAAAAAAAACCTGAAGTATGAACAGAAACTACCAAACATCAAGGGTTATCCCTTGCTTGGCTAACATTTTTTCTTCAGCATGAGCAGTTACTGTTGGCACTAGCAGCCTTTCCAGCTTCACGTGAACAAAGGGTCGAGTCTGGAGAGGCTCATTCGAGAAGACTACTTTAACGACGAGTCACACTCACCCTCTTCCAACAGTAGGGATAGCGAACATTCTAACGGCACCCTCTATGACATTGAACAGCAAATGACAGGCATTTTGTACGCGCTGCGGCGCTATCAGTACGGGCGACCTTGCATCGCTCGTTACGGGTCATTAATCACAGGGGTCGGGGCCGCCGGACGTGGCCCGGCGGGCTGACCTCTTGCACCCGACGATTAGTACCACTACATTCCCAGTGACCTGCCGGCTGATGACCGCCACCGATAAATCCGAATGCGAGTCTCAGATTTCTTTTTGTTACTAATTACACACTTTACAGTTCATTTCAAATGATTACTAAGAAACAATTTCACAAACTGAATATACATAATTAACTGCAATAGTAAACACTGTATCGCGTTTCTCAAGTACTAAAAATATTTAAATTTAGTTTCCTAACGTTATCGGAAATATCGAGTCGAAACATGGGTATTTAAGCTTGGTCACATACACCGGTTGATACACATTTGATAACATCTGTGACATTTTAATTTTGGCAACACTACAAGCTGAGAAATACCTATGACTTATTAACATACACTGAAAAGTTTAAATAACCCCAAAACAGAAGCTTGGATATGTGAGATCCGGCGATTACGTAAGCCAAGGAAATTGACGAAAACCAGAGATAGCAAGGTCTGGAAAAGTGTCACCAATTAACGGACATTATCGCTATAAAAGCTGATGATAGATTTTCTACTTTAGAAAAGAAGTTGTACCTAATTAAATACATGGTCATTAGCTTTACGCTAGTATGCTTGCATAATTTCATCGACAAACAATTAAATGCAAAGACAAACATTTATAGCGACTTCAAACACTCCAACACGGCAAGGAAGTGATGCACATTTCTGCGGCCGCGTGTACCCTAAGTGGTAGCTATTTGATTTGAACGATACGAACAGTTGAGGCGAGGTACGTCGACACGGGCGCCGCGACGTGATCGATAAGGGGACGGTGGGAAGCGGATGCACGTGTATCATATAATTTGTAATATTATTTATCATTTGTATCACCGGCGTCTATTTTATTATTGGCTCTTGATAACCGTCGGTACTTTTACAGTCGTGGCTGTCAAAGTTATTAACTAAAAAAAAGAAAATCTTGCTTATATGAATGACGAAGTGTGTTTGTTTCTTCATTTATTTGACCTGTCACGGTAAAACAGAGCATCATTATGGTATATACTTTTGTGTGGATATAGTGGAGCTCGAAACGTGACAGGCAATTCTTTTTTTTTAGTCCTAATTTCGCCGATACCAAGCCAGGGTGGGCCAGTAGTTGACTAAGTATTCGATATTTCAATATCAATAACTATAATATTTCAGACAAAACTACGGAAAAATATTCATCAATATGACAGACCGCAAAGATTAAAAGATTATCGATTACAACAACGAACAAGAGATAGATCGTTCAGGGAGTAAGTATTCTTCCTCTTATATATAATAGGACATATCTATATACGATGTCAACATACCTGTTTGTGTTTGTGGGTAGTAAGGCTGGCCGGCGCTCACCACCGGCACGGGGTGCGGCGCGCGGTAATCCATATCGCACTGGTATCACTATCACCACATCACTAGCTATCGACATAATCTATCGACACTACACAACCCTGCGTACCGCGCTAGTCTAACATTGTGATTAAATACTTTTTAATAATTATATTCTTGTTAACGTTTTGTCACGAACCTAACTTTCGATGTATGTCGGTTGTTTGTGCACGTACATTTTATTTTTCAGTTCCTAAATTCGACAGAAATTAAATAATAGTATTAGTAACTGTCACATTCAAGATTTTCCGTGTTATAAATCGCTAAATATCATGGAAGTAACAAATGAACCGAATTATTGTTTTATATGAATTACCCATTGCATTCAATTTCAAATATATTAATACCTATAGTTCGTTTTGTGTTTCTTTAGCCTTCTACTACGAAAGCAAGGACAAAAGAAATCCCTCAAAGTAATAGTTTTAATATATAAATTAATGTATGTCACTTCGTTTGTTCCTCCTAATGTCCAAAAAGGCTAAACTCATTCGAATTATGCGTCTTTCACTGATATATCGGCCTATAATTGTGATAATATTTAGTAATAGTATAAAAAAAAGACATGTCAATTTATACAATCTTTTTTAAGCGTGGATGTTACGACTAAGTCTAGTAGTCGGATATAAACAATACGACGATGAGTTAAGTTTTTTAAACCGTACGATGATACAGAAATCGTCGGCAACATACCAAGGTTTAACGTCGCGCACTTAACACACTACAACCTCCAATTCCGATCCGGCGGGTCGCGACTCACGACTCGTTAAGGTCACTAGATCACAACCTCATTGTGCGACGCGCCACAAGTTCCCGCGTCACCCGAGCCCCAGGGGATCCCCATTAATAACAGCCCGCACGGGACACCTCTATAATCCACCGTCGTAAACTCTCGCACTGTCAACTAATTTGTATCGCAACATATAACACCTTAATTTCCGCATTCACTTTATACAAAGCTTTATATTCATAAGTTATAATAATAATCGTAACCCATAACTGTCCCACTGCTGGACTCGGGTGTCCTCACACAGTTTGAGGTATATTGGCCAAGTGCGTATTGGTAAACATTGATAACATGATGGAGAATTCTCGGGTGTGCAGGTTTCCTCACGATATTTTCCTTCATCGAAGCAAGTGATAATTCATAAGTTACAATCACGTATTGTCTAATATAATGTCAGACCTGACTACAGTAGAGATATTAAGCGCTTAAAGAAACAGAGACATATCCAAAACGTACATACAAGTGATCAACTTAAGCGATCTGCGTACTTCGAAATGGGTTTGAGTGGGATTCCATTAACCCATAACATAGTATGTTCTAATGGAGATAAGAAGTTTTAATACCATAGTAGACCGTAATCAGCAAGTAATTGTTCAAGCAAGTGCGGATACTAACATGGATCGTGTTTGGCTCGCACTCTTCAACTCGCGTAGCTCAACGTCAAAACTTTATGAGAATGAAGTACCTGGTCAAATACTTCATCCAATAAGACCTATACACGTTCTCACTATGAATTATGTCAGGGATTCATAGGCGTACACTTACTACACGTCTCGCGGAAAAGTATCCTAACAAAGAGGGCGTATCTCCAAGTTATTCGGGTACAAAATTGAAAGCCATCATGCGGAATGATCATGATCTAGTTCGTACATAGTCCGTGACACGTATGTAAATATTGTTCGGTCGGTCGGGGGCGCTATTCAACGTTCACGATATCAACAGGTCTAAGGCACAGCCCGAGGGCTTTGCCAGCAAATCCCGTTCCTTAACCCCATACCTTTGACTTTCTCGCTAATGATCGTTACCTAAAGATAACTATAAATTAAGGATGTATCTATCTAGCTCCTAGTTGTTTATACAA
The DNA here is from genome assembly GCA_018251375.1 of Calpodes ethlius. Classification (NCBI taxonomy): domain Eukaryota; kingdom Metazoa; phylum Arthropoda; class Insecta; order Lepidoptera; family Hesperiidae; genus Calpodes; species Calpodes ethlius. The sequence goes on from DWPA01001169.1 coordinate 18,669, forward strand.
ACATGTTTTAAAACACGACTGATATCAATTGGATGAAGTAACGAAAAAAAGATCCAACCAAAAATTTGCTTTTCAGAAAATAAGCCTTTTAGTAAAATTGTTATATTGAAATAACGAGACTATAGCTTGTTTTTAAATTTCATTTAAATATTTAATTAGGAAAAACGTATCATGCTGCTTGAATATTTTTTTGCATATACCAACGTTGATGTGTGTTTTTGTGGTTTGGATCCATTTTGCATAACTACGTCCAATTAGTCCATGGATCAGACTAGAACTAGTAATTGAATGAATTTTGGTAAACGTTCAAAAATATATCAATATACAATCTCATGTACCTACAACCTTCGCTTCTTAAACTCATATTTCGTAAAAACTCAGTTAATTGGATATACATAATCATAACGTTATAAATAAAATGATCGCACGTTCACAGTTTGCAATTATTACTATCGTTATGGAGATACACAAATAACATTAATATATTAATCAGTCACATCTAAAATCAATGTCGACCGGATATCGAACCTAAGACAGTGGTAATCGCTTATTAATAAAACACATATACGAACACGGTAGCGGTTCTAACACTCAATACCTCTGCAACCTTGCTTACCACTACTATTACAAAACAGAGAAAAAAACAATCCTTAATCGCAAATCAAAAGCGCACTCATCGAGCCCGCACCTTGCATCTAATTGCGGTTCCGCGACATCCCGTGAATCCCGTTGTTACGCGAGTGGAATCCCGCGGACTGCCGACAGTACATCGATTGAAGCCGCGAGTGTAAACGCGGGGCAGACATTTGTGTGAGATATAAAATGTTTGATGGCTAGTGGGTGTTTAATACATTTCATTTGTGAGTTCGTGCTACCCGCAACATAGAGCATCCGCATCTGCATCCAAATGCGCCTAAATTAACGCGTTAATTTAAAGATTGGTTACATTAATAAAATTATATACATTATTGTATTTCCCGTTAACGAGTGTGATAATTAAATCACAGGACGCTGAGTGCAAATTTGGGGAGGCCTATGTCCAGCAGTGAACCTTTAAAGGCTGGTAGATAGATA
>DWPA01001170.1:0-19739 GCA_018251375.1 Calpodes ethlius
TAATTTCTTTATTTGATTGGTTGCCAGGCAACGCTTTGTCGTCAAACACTTTCTTTAATTTCGCTGAAATACACATCGTAATGGTTCTTCCGACAGATGTTTATTCGTGGTAAAAAGTAGCCTAGCGCTCTTCATCCCAGCTATCGCCACACAAAAAATATAAACTTGACACTCCGTTGAGTCGTGAGAAAAGGACAAACTTATCAACATACGTTCACATCAACATGCGTTTATATATTACTCGTATAGACTACTCGTATTTATTTCAGGTAAAATACTGACAACGACTCAGACAAGATGATACGAACTCGATTGTTATTTAATACAACTAAACGACAACGTGTAAAAAGCAACACGTTGTTAAAACACAAGAAAATCGTTATTCACATAATCTCGTCTCGAATACATCTAACTCGTTCAAATTGTACGCCATTGCGGTGTAATTCCATGCGCTTTTGGCTCTAATGGTAATTTTATTACAATTCTTGTTGTCGACCATAAATCAAGATGGCGACCGTAACAACAGTTTAATGCGCGAGCGCCGTGTAAACACGTTAAATGACGTAATTCCGACAAAAGTGTAGTTTATTACTAAAGACCGCCCGCTCGCCCGCTCGCCCGCGCCACGGCAACTTTGTGTGGAGCGTCGCACCGTCTGTCGCTTTCAATGATGATAAATATTTAGTAAGTAGTAGAAAGTCCTATTTGAGACATCAGTATTTATTTAATATTCCTCTTCAGGGTTGAACCCTTTCACATTAAGGTTTTATGTTTGTTAAGGTTTAATGTTATATTTTTCGCGTAAAATATTTCATGGTCGTACATGGTTGTTTATATTACATAAAATTTGCCGATGAGCCATTTAATATTTGCTTAAATATTTATTGCGAATAATAATAAAATTATATTCACGTTTCGTTTCACTGTAACGTTTGGAATGATTAATATTGTATCTTATCATATTATTTATCTACTGATAAAAAAATTACTCACTTCCGTGCTTAGTGTAGTCGGATTTGTAGTTTTGATTAATAAATAGTTCTAGACAAAATTAAGTTATAGGTCTTACTTGTCGCGAGCGACTCGCTTAATAGAATATCAGAATATTTTTAAACGAATTATGTAAAGCTATTTATAAAATCAGTTTTAAACTAAGTTACTCCGAGTAGTACGTATAATAAAACTGTATCTCATCGATGTTTATGCATTGAAGATATTTGAGAACTATTATCAATGGTATTAACGTTAAGGAACCCCGTAACAATGAGAATTTGGCTGTTCCTATGTTTATATATTATATGAAACGGTTAAACTCTTTTGAAGCATCTTTACTGGTTTTTGAAGCAAATTTGTGGTAATATTTAACGTCTGGTTTAATCAAATTATAAATAAAATTTTAATTTAACAAATTCCATATGAAAATTTTTTCAAGCACGATTACCTTTAAAATATTGTGATATAGAATTAAATTTTTTCTTGTATAAGTACAGTCATGTCCAAATAGTCCGTAACGGACTGAAGTACACTGATGAACAACAGTCATTTACAATAACCGAAACAAACACGAGCGACATACCGTGGAGATACACACAAAAACAATTTCCAAATAAACCCATCTTCCGGTTGCTTTGAAGACGTACCTAATGAATGACGTGGAAAAAGGATGTTCCGGAACGTTTTGTTCCAACCAGGTGCCGGATCGTTGGCTCCTCGCATTAAATAGATTGATGTTGCCAACCCTACGGCCACCCACTTACCGTAATTAAAACCTTTAAAAGATTTACACTGACTTCGGTTTCGGTTGCTAGCGATAACCCTATCGGAGTTGCCTGCAGGAATGTTCGGGGGAGATATTTGTATTAGCAGCGAGGTGCCAAATGCTTTCAAAATGTTGGTCTGAAATTCCTGGAGGGAAACGTATTAAGGATTCGAAGGATTTGACTATTTAATCGGTATTGTAGATACAGTTAAAAATATTTGCTGTTATTGAAATATAGATGAACTTTTATTTAAAGATAGATAATACAGGCATTACATCAGTTGATAGCTCAATCATAATTCTGGAGTGAACTTAACTAAGTTATTAATATGAAAAACAAAGAAGGAAACTTTACTAACTGTGCCATTTACCATTGATTAGTTTCTTCGTCTGTTGCTGAACCTAAGTGCAGTATTCATAATTGTCATAAAAATGCATTATCATCGAAACTAAAGCAATGCATCAAACTTAAAGCTCTTAGGATAATTGGAATAATTCAGCTTGCAAGATTTCACCTCAACAAAAATACTAACAAACATTGCCAGTTAAACAAATCTCTTAAAATTTAATGAAACGCCCGATAAAATGGAGTGTGAAATGGCTTATTAGTTATTCTTAAAAAGATCTTTGACTTAATGTAATTAAAATTGCACATAATTACCATACCACTTTGCCTCACCGCTACATATTGCTAATTACCACCAAGAGCCACCTCTCGAACGCGATGGTACCAGGGAGACATGTCGCAACAGGGGAGTTCCTAAAAATAAATTCAAAAAGGTGTACAATAAATAGGGCGGTCAATGCGCCCTCACGCGCTCCCAAGACGTTACCCTGTACATTTCAGAAGAGCCCCACTCGGTCGTCTCCCCCTAAATTAACCGGGCTTTTTAAGCTGGCCGGATGAATTTTAAATTGGATTAAGCCCGGGGCCGCTCGTGACGCCGCAAAGAGTATGAATGATGACTCCGATATAAAGCCACCACTGTTACCTGACCTCTCGCTTTTACTTCATTATATGACGGAGCGTTACGTTAAACTGGCCCTTCCTGTACTATTTGTTACAATCATTATGGAATTAAAGCAATCTCTATGTTCCGGCTGTAATATAATTGAGCCTTTGTATGCGAGTACCGTTAGCGCAGTGATGCAACGGTATCGGCGTCGCTCGGCGCGACGGATTTCCTGGATTCGATTCTCAGGCAAGACCGGAATTCTTAGCGGTGACTCTATTCAATTGTCTTTCTTCAGATGTTCTTGATCATAAATAATGCATCCAGTGGCAGGTACATGCGCCAATAATTCCCATTGCTATAATAGCCACTGTCTTCAATTCTTCATTCATTACTAGAAAGGCAAGCTTTTCATTTCCTTCGTATTTTCTGCGCTAAATAAATCTTCATATTAAGTTGGAATATTATTGTTTTATTTAAAGTCTTAAATAAAATAATACTGGGCCTGGAACATTTATCCCAGACGCGATAGAAACGAACCCTGATGGTAAGATTTGCGTAAAGATTATACCATCAAAAATTTAATATTAGTTTTAACTCATAATTATTGGTATATGTTTTTGTAAAATCTTCCATCCACCATCGTCTTGCTCGGATCAGCCGTCAAACTACTGGAGGCCTGAAAACTATTCTTTAACTTTCTATTTTCCCTGTTTTTCTCGACCAGCAAACATTGGAGATGCCTATTGTGTCACTGGTACCCAGTTATCCAACGATAATTTGCCCTTTTTTAAGTAAAATTCTACAATTTTGTACTATTGTCGGACAGTCTAAAAAATGTTGTTGTCCGGAAAATCCGTTTCAGACTGCGCATCTTCCCCCTAGGTCCTATCTACGTTGCGTCCGTCGATCATAGTTATTACAAACACAAATTACTTACATTCATAAACTAGAATTATCTGTCATTGGCCGATATAATCACTCTACAAACAAGCCGAATCTAAAAACAATGTTTTATCACAGAAATATTACTCAAATACAAGATTCAAACTCGAAACCCATCGCTCGCCACGTAAAAATCGATTGGATTTATTTTCCTATTGTTTTATAAGTCATGTACCTCATTATATGCCGCACAGATTACTCGAACCATTCCCTTGTTATTTACTAACCATCCAATCTGCGTAGCTTCCTCAGTTTTGTGCAAATCACGTGCCAAATTAAAAACCTGAAGCCCACTGTGTACGCCCACCGCAATTCTAACAACTCATTCATTACTCCGGCCATTAAGCCGCCCGTATTCGGATAGTTACATCCGTGTGCCAAGATATGTTACCGACGCTGATTGCATTGTGACCTGTTATTGGAACTATGTGAACTAACTCTGGACGAGCAATTGCATGTGCCAGCAACTGGTAATACGAAATTATTGCTGGGTTTCTTAAAGTTGGGTCCGTGACATTATTGCTAGCTGCTCGCAGTTTATTGTTTTCGTTTTCTATAAGTATTTAATCAATTACGAAAGGCGCACGTGTATGAAACGCTTAAAAGTACTGAATTATACACGTTCACAACCCACAAGTAATAGAACGATTAAAGTAATTTCCGACTTGTATACAAAAAAATTTGAGTGTCTGATTGTAATATTTAAAGAACCGCTTTTTAGTGTGTTATCGTTTAAAAATTCCACGCATACGAAGTCGTGAGCACAGCTTGTAAAAATATAAAAGATGAAATATATATATCCTATCTGAAAGTTTAACATACCATCTATATGTCTATAGATTTTTATAGAAAATTATACCGTAGTCATTCAGTATAAATACTCGTACTTCCCATTGTTTAAGTCAAAACCATCGACGCTAATAATTGGTCAACAAAGAAAAAATAGCAGTATCACGATATCATCCACAGCAGACCCGAATAAACAATGAACTGTTTTATTCAATAATTGTTTTGTATGGGTTATAGAGGACAAATTGTTTGTCAAGGGCTAAGGGACGGTAACAAAACAATTGGAACGATACCTTTGAATGGATCCGGTCTCTGCGCAATTATTTAATCATTTAAATCGTACAGACGGCGTATTCATATGCTCGGACAGTATTGAAACTGACAGGGATAAGTATATTATGTAGATGTATATGGTATTTAACAATTAGTAAAACGTTTTGATGGGAGATAATTGCGGCTGCTCTTTGTTTTTCTTTAAACATTATCGGAAACCCTCAATGTATTAACATTAAAGGAGAGTATAGTGCTAAAATATTTCTCTGCCAGTCAAGGTTTGGGTAATTGAACAGGAATCAACGCGCTTGTAATGAAATGAGTATTTCTGTGTTCCTGTGTTGCATCACAAATGAAGAAACAAAAGGGATAGCTTCGTAGCTCGAATGTTGGTATCCCATACCTTTCACAAATACTGCATGCATCTCTAATTTTCAAAAAGTTATGTGTATTACAAGTTAATTAACACTTGCTTCAGCGAAACAATACATCGTGAGGAAACCTTCACACCCTTGAGTTTTCCACAATGTTCTCGAAGGTTTGTGAAGTGTATTAATCAACACTTGGCCAGTGTGGACTACCTGTACCCTCACATTGTGTGATGATAATGCATCACCTGTGCAATCAATTTAATAGATATTCAAGAATACTATGTTTATCTACGATGCTACTTGTACACTCTACCCTAAAATTTGACAGCGATTCACATTTACAAAGAATTATTGCAGATTGACAGTATTTATTTTCTTATAAAATTTTCCTTTCTTTACTTTTTTATGTAAATTTTACCTAGTCCATATCTCAGTATGTGTGCGTGCACTTAGATTAGGATATAGATTAATGGGTTATAAGTTCCCGTGTAGTGTGTTCAAATTGATTAATTTAAACTCAAACCGGCATCTCGTCGGACGCTGGCTTTGGTCTTTGAACTCTGATGTTTACGCTTTTTTGTTTACACTTTGTTTACATTATCCCAGAACCCATTCAAGTTACGTTGATTCAGATAAGGTAGAAAGGGAGAGTCATACTAATTTTCAGTAAGAACGAAAAAGACAAGGATATATAATCCAATCCAGGACCAGAGTACCAGGGGTGCATAACAAAACAAGGGTAAACACTCAGCTTAGTTAATCAAGGCGTCGCTAATCCAACGGACTATTTGTCCGCCGGCCACGACATTAGTCCCGTGTCCAGAGATCCCGAACCGCCGGGATTGACCGGGATTTGCCTGGGATCGCGAAGTTTAGCTTCTGATGGAAACAATATTGCATCCGTTTTCCTAGAATGTGTTCCAAAATTATCAGTGGAATTATTTGATGAGGAATGTCTTGTATATTATTATAGCGGCAATTTAATCATGTTATTCGCTACGTCTATTAAATAATTTGTAATTTACTTAGGGACCAGGCAAAGACCTAATTTGTTATTACAAACAGTGGAGCATAACATTTTCATTCTTTAATTTAGTTACGAGTCTTGTGCTTGATTGAAAATTCAATTTCGGAGAAATCTCAAACAACTTATATACGTGTCAGAGAGATATTACACATAAATGATTGAATAACCAGTTTATTTCAGTTTAGGTTGTGAGATTATTTTATCATTTGGTTTTAATTTGAGCATTTACCTTCTTTAGGTGGGATTAGGTATCCCGACTTATGTAAAATTAGTGTGGATAAACACGGTCTAAGAGGAGCTACGAGGAAACCAATGCGAAAATAACTTTAACCAAAAACATGCCTACGTATTTACACGAGTTTAGAGATTAGTTACTGATAATTAACATTGATCGGAATATATAGTTAAGATTAATGAATTCAAACATCACGTAATATGGAAAGGACATAATTGGGATTTGTGACGATAAAACAGTTTATGAAAAAAAATTAAACATTAATTACATAGTTGCTAAAGTACCTCGAAATATAGAGATCATCACGAAAGTTGCAAATTTTATTGCAAAAATGGAAGTTTTATAACTTTGATTAATCTAAGGTCAACTTAGATTAAACTAGTCGATTTCTTTAATCGATATCAATAATATATCGATATTCTCGTATCTCTTAAATTACATACATTAATATCCCCTATTTAGTGGGAGCTATTGGTATATTCATATTAGATCTCGTCTTGAAATACCCAAAAATTTCGAGCCATGTTTATCAATGATGGTATATGCAGAAGTTATTTAATATTTTTTTCATCTGGAATGTAACTTCTTCATATTTGCATGATGCCATCAGTAGTGCTCCACATAATTTTTGCACCATCCTCTTGGATCCTAGTGATATTGGCTACGTTAAGTTTGTAATTCGTACCACGACGCGCTTGTCAACAGCAATTACATGTTTCTGAAGCTTGTCGCAGTCTTGGAATTGCATTTCTTTTTGTTTTAGTACGTAATCTCCATGCCCCAGCGTAATATCTGTCTAGTTGGCTTGATTTGATTACCCCTCTCCCCTGCGAACATTTCTCTCGGGAGTTTTTCTAATTTTCTTCTAAAGCACCGAGGGGAAGGGGAGGAGTTAACGGTTGTCTGTGATAATTATTGTTGGCTATTAATATGCAGATTGGATGGACGTTAACATAGAGTGTTATTTTTCATGGAAATTACCCTCGACTTGTGTTTTGGAAGGTTCAAGGAGCTGTTGTTTAATGGAGTGGAACTGATTCGTCTTGCGATTCGACCATGATAAAATCAGAGCTATATTAAGTAGTTTCTTGGGCGAACAGTGGGAGGAGGTAGGTTGGGAGTGTATGGCCCCTAGATGTTATTTACTACGCGCTAACTAGTAAAACACTCCATCTAAATGCGTTCATGCAATACGTTACAGCAACTAATAAGAACATTATTCCTGTTGTATCGCATTGCAGTCTGAGGAATTGAGCCGCCGCTAGGTGCGAAAAAAAATTGTTTCATCTTCTAGGGCAGAAATTGAGTTACCCTCATGAGCAGGCCTGTACGAGGACAACGACCTTGAAGAGAGAACTTGTTTTATGAGAGGTTATAACCTCAGAATGATGAAGTATAACGAGTCGTTACTAACTTAAATGCCTACACGCTCTTACTCCTGTACTGAGTTTATCCCAAAGTTCGTAGCCTGGATCCCTAGCGACTGAACTGGTCTACGGAGTCATTAACATTTTATGCGACATAAAGGTCTGTCCTGTTCAAATTGAACTTCTGACCTTTAAGTCCGTGTCACCGCCTGGGCTTAAATTACGCAACTGCATCCCGAGCTGTGCTAGTTCCACGATCTCTTTGTACATTGTCATTACCCAGACAATGTTTCACCTCGGACGTGGTAAAGTGGCGGTAAATCACGAATGCAAGCGCGGGCGCCATCATTATGCAGGGGCGCGTGCCGGCTCTTGCGAGGAACGCTTCTTAAGGTGTGCTGTTTAGAAAATAGATGTGGGAAAATCTCACGTTAGGGGAACTCTCATTAGAATGCAAACTTTTTTGGGTTGTCGAAAATCAGCTACATTAGGGTAGTTTTAAACTGACAGTTTTAAGTTTCTCTTCCAAGAAGACAAAATATTACGTCGAATGACTTGGTTTGAATAGAGAAAGTTTTATAATAAGATATTCTTAAATAACAATTGCATTTTGATGGTAATTCAACACACGGGCATTGTGTGTATTTTAAACGTTCCGAGACTTATCACATGAACTTAGATTCTTTTTATCTCGATTGTCATAATCATACCTACATATATAATATAATATTAAACTTATACAACTACGAATGAAGCTATAGATTAGTTCAAAGTAAGTATCATGAAGCCGTATAATGAAGTCAAATTCCAGCAAAGTTGGCCGAGTAAATTCGTTAGACTCGCTGATATAAAATTAATGCTTCTAATAATATTCAATTAAATCTTATACCTAATCAATTATGAGAGAAATACTGTCACATATGATGGAAACAATAAAATAAATAAATGCCACCTGTGTCGAGGGTGGCATGACAAATAACACGTCACAAGCACCCATGACCCGTTAACAAATATTTAACTGACACATAAATATCTGCCTCGGCCGGGAATCGAACCAAGAACCCCTCGCTTCGCAGGCAGGGTCACTACCAACTAGGCTACGAGGCCGTCAATGATACATAGGTACTGATTTTAACGTCTTAAAAAACCCTAAAATTAAAAGTGCAGTCCGTTGAGTCTTGAGTAACCGTTTTTGCAAGTCTGGTTATCGCTGCGCCCCGCCGGGATGAATTATAACCGAGTTAATTACCATTCGCAGGCGTGTAGCCTACGCTTTAGGGCCTGGCCTAGAGCGGAGCCTTAAATATTCTCAGAAACTTATCATCATTAGCATATAATTACATAATTACCTGCATTTAGGTCTCTCATATCAGTCGTGGAGTCAGATTAAGCTCATTAGAAAACGCATTTTAAATATTTAACACTGTCACTGTCTGTCAATAAATAATTGCACAGAACAAAAACTAGACGAAATTTAAATGAATCATTAAACATAACAAAATAACTCTTTAATGAACATCTTTACCACTGACTGTACGTTTCTAGTATTGAGGACACGATCTAACCAAAGACTTAGCCAAATCTGCGTACAATGATATGTCTAAGTCCTGTTGGAGGAAATACTGGATCAACCTGTAGACGTGTAACAACGATGACGAGAGATGATCGCATCCCTATCGGGAGTTTAAAAGGGTCTTATTAGCGCGCTTTCGTGGGTGAAAGTTATTACTCGTCAATTAATGTCTTCATTGAAGGATAATTATTGCTCGTATTAGTTTCTATATAAATAAATTAAAAGGAAACAGTTAAACCCCTTTATCTGTTCTGTTTGTTCTCCTTATTATTAATAAATAAAATACTTTTATTATTTGAAGCCTGTTAGCTATGACATTTTTTCATGAGTCAACCGCCTAACTACCGACTAACTTGAGACATTGAAACTCAATACTTTTTCGCTAATCTCTTTCTTCTTGACCGTCAAAGCATCGGTAAAGCCTTTGACCTTATTAATTTCATGGGCGACGGGTACTCACTTACCAAAATATGGATTTGACGTTTGCCAGTTATTTTCAAAAAAAAAAAAATTATCAAAGGATTAGTGTACAAAGTTTCAGCTTAATCGTACATCGCGAATTGGGTCGAATATAACGTGTAACATTTTAAGCGGAAACAAAGGCAGGTGAAAGAAATAAAAGCTTCTAAAATGTGGCTGAGTTGAAAATGTCAAAACTGTTCTGCCAAACTTTCTCTACAAGACCGCGGTATCTAAAATCTCTCGCCCAATAACACTCGCGTTCCGCCCGGCCCTATCGTAGTCGAATGACATAAAAATAACAGCCAACAGTTTTATTACCGGCCATATTTCCAAACCTTTCATAGGGTGACGCGTAAAAATGCTATCGCCATTAATCGTTTGGTATCTCGCGAACTCTTTGTCGCTCAGCACGCCTTTGTCATTCTTTGTCACCAAGCTTTGTAGCAATGCTCATTATTCGTCTTTTCAAAGCTAAATTAGGCTTAATCTAGATATTTGTATCGGATTCCCACGCGGTCTTAGTGAAGTGTACAGTTAAAGAATTGACGTTAAAGGTACCAAATACTCCTGGGTTTTGTATTAAATTACATTTCAAATGTTTTTTGTTCGGCGGTGACGCCATAATTTGGCAATTTTCATTAGAGTAGAATAAATAAGTACAGTTTAATTATTATTAGTTACACTTATGACACATTTAACGTTTTTAAAAACAACGCAGTACTTAAAATATTCATAATTTGTTATTTAATATTAACATAATCTGTGTTTCAATAGAACAGTGAATACATATTGTTCTCTAACGCATACAATTCTAATGATAGCCTCTTCATGTAAATTTATTTAATGAAAGGAACTTTTGTTTCTAGGCCGTCATACAGCTCTCTGTTATAATATTGCAGTGTTTAAAACAACGCTAGCAACTACAGTTTATTCCATATTAACTAAAGTGGTTATATATTCATGGCGTACAAGCAATATAGTCGCGTTCATAACGTATTCCCAGACTTATTTATTCATAGACTGTTGTCGTAATAATTGTTCTGCATGCATAATTTTGTCATTAGATGACTTATTATAATGCTCGGGGCTAAATGCTACGATGACTTCTTTTAGTCTTTCGTATTTAGTATATTATGCCAGATTAAAATGACAAGTAGTACCGATTAATTAGTACGTATTAGAGACATGTTTGTGGTGTTAGTCATACCACTTTAACTTTTTTTGGTAGCTTTTTGTAAAGTCCCATAAAGCCTGAGGAGTTTCGTTGTCTGGAGCTAACCATGAACTTCATAAGATCAGGTCATGCTAATCATGGACTAAGAAATAGTTATCTTTTGGAATGGAAAAAGTTCTATTTCAACTTTCAAAGTTCTTTTTCAAGATTTGACCTAAAAACATAAACTAGTTATCAAACATCGCAAGTTAAGGGCTTACAAAAAAATATGTGTATGTAATTATCTTCCAGTGTAGCAAGCAGTCAATTTAAATTATTGTCTTATTGTTGTTACAGATTGAGCGGGGATGACAACGTTGTTTTCGACTCGACAGTTTTCCTGGTAAGTGTCATCGTGTTCAACTGTTCTATTACCAGTGAAGTTACATTGCTTCTAATTGTATGCCGGTACCATAGTACGGGTGATATTTATTTATTTCAGCTTTACCGACCACAATAAAAATAATACGGTACAAATGGCGAGCATTCTCTACCAGCTAACTATTGGACAGAACAGAAATGCACGAAAAGTGCCAAATGTGAATTTTGATCTCATTACAATGTCATATCTTAATATTGTACAAAAAGTCTTTATCTCTTTGTTCGTACACATTAATCTTCGAAACCCGAACCGATTTCAATATGTGGTTTTGATACAAGGATTACAAAAAATACCTGAGTCTAAATAAAGACAAGAGATTTTTATATAAAACTAGCACCGGACTTAGAAGGTGTAAACCACAGCGATATCCCACGACCGTCGCCGTGTCTCGGGGTTGCGTAATTATATTTAGTACTTTGTTTCATAAGTTTTTCGTCATAAGGTTGAAATTCGATTGACTGTTGCCACCTACATGCTTAAGCCTTTGAAAATCGCTAGGAATATTAACCTTGCAGCATCGAGCGCCTAAATGGCAATGGCAATCTTGGCAGTACATAAAATGATACGGTGCGATTATATATATGTGGAATCTGTCAAATTATCTGGCATTTTAATTTAATTTGAAGGGAATAAGATAATTTTTATCTTCATGTGTCCACTATACTACAAATGAATGGTAGTTTTATTAGATCATTACTATGTTTTCTATTTTATATCAAGTTTTATTTGATGTTTATCTTATTAATTACAAAATTACTATCTTAAAATATTTTCTTTTCAACGAATCATAAAAGGGTTAAGAATTTGAAATTTTTAAACATACATTGATGCTTTTTTTGCCTCGTATGATATAGTTAGTGTTAGGTGACGGGTTTAATATACCTAAAGGCATATAAATAAGCAATGTAAAGGGTGATGAAATTATAAATTAGGACTAAAATGAAAAAATATATATAACAAAAACAGAAGAATTAAAATTTTATATTTTCTATTTTCTTTCTATGTACTTTCACTAAATTCGTAAAATTCTAGTTATTACTTAACCAGTAACTTCAATACCAAGTCTTGAAATCGTGAGAAACGTCAAACGGCATTTTAACATATTCAGCACGTATATAAACGCACCCAAACACCCTTACGCCCGAGGTTCCTCGTTATCTGGTCGGTACAGCGCAAACGATTCGGAAAATCGAACCGGGATGTCATCCATTACCAGTATTACTATTCGGTTCCAACTGTTCAAGAGATCAGATAGGACGGCGCGTGTGGTCGACATTCACACTTTTTCAGCTCAAAAGATCCTTTGAGCTGGAAAACGAACGAGTCGTGATGAAGGAGCTGTACTCGGATGATGAAAATGTTTCGAGGTTTTCTACTCAGAGCTTTTGAAGATAGTTTGTATGAATGCTTTTAGAATATTGACGGATAAATATTGATGTTTCAAGCTATTTGATATTTGTACCTTAATGGAACTTGCTGAATGGAAGTTCCGGTTTAGATTTTATTACGTAATAAATATGTATATATTTATATATATATATATATGTGTATTTATCTTAGATTTTGTCTATTTGTAATAATAGGAGAGTTTGGTACGAGGGGGTAGTCAGTGTGTATTAAATTTGGCACTTTCAATCTTAAAATTTCTAAGTATTACTACTTAAGCTTGTCGTGAGTCAAAAGTCTTGAAATTTACAAATACGAAAAGTATTGTTCTATCATGACGTCATATCCCTGATCCGGTTTTGAAAAAAAAAAACTTTTATATATCCTATATTTAGTAAATGTTGAATTTCCAGCTAAATTCAAATTTAATGAGCGGTTATGTTAGATAATTGTATCTGATAAATTTGTGGACAATTGAATTAACGATCAGAATTTGCATTTACCCAAGCTTTCTATAAGGGATTCCAGTATGAGACTGCGGTATTGGGAAGCAATGGTGTTGACAAAAGACACGCCTTGCTGATGTCACACGCAGGTTTTCGGGTCAAAGGACCCAGGTGGAGGTACAAAGCACAGATTTTAGCCTTTGTGTCGTAGGAAGATGACGTCCTAGATACGAAATATACATCTTGCGTATATATAGAGGAATATCTCAAGTTAAAGTTCACTGTTTTTACAACCTACGACACGATGTATCGTCGACATGTTTAAACTATCCACTTATAGTATATTATGTTTGCCTAATGTAGCCAGGCAGACTTCACACGTCTTTGTGAATATTACGAAGAACTCTCAAATTTTTTCATGATATTTTCCTTCAGCGAAATAAGTGATAATTAACTTGTATACCCAGATAACTTTTGAATATTAGAAGTGCAGGTTTCGTACTCATATTCACGCGTTGGTTAAACGATTGCTTGAACTAATAGCTAACATTTTTTGCTCATGTATGCACACAGTAATGATCGTTTAGCGATTTTCATCGACATACGTAACCCAAAAAATCATTATCGCCTTAGATTTCCCATATTGTTTGCTTTATCCAAAAAGGATAAGCATAAAAACTGATAAGTGGAACACAGTTCGTGTTCGTATCAAAAGCAAACGTCAGATGTAACAATGTAGTCGATCGCTTAGTGGCACTCTGCAGGTATCTCGCTGTTGACACAGTTTTCAACTCAAAGGGGCCCGTCCTTTGACGAGAGCACGGAACTCGGATATAGCCTTTCTTTTTACATACACACGTCTACATTTATGTTTTATATTTACGTCGGGGAGAAAACTCTGCAGCTGATACTAGTATTAGACTCTACTTAAATATTTTTAACTTGTAGAAGTTTTAAATAGTTATCTTCTCTATTAAGACTTTCTTGATCGTTTATGGTTATTACATGTCTTTGTAGCGAGGAGTCTCGAGTTCGGTTCTGAGTTGGCACAAAAATGTGATTGATATGTTTGTTTTAATTGTGTGTATCCGTGACACATATAATACAGAGAATAACTATTGAGAGGCCTTAAGGATACGGTTATTAAGGTGACAATGGAAAATGAATGATTTATTTTTCCCGGGAAAAACCTATGGTGGACTGTGAGGTGTACCTCATTAACTTGTCCCATGGAGAGACAATTGACACTGTTGGTTCACGGGTCAAGCGATGCCAATATTTTATCTCCAGAAATCCCATTAATACTAAAAGGTAACAAATGACTGGAGTTATTTTTCTTTAACTTTGCCAAACCTCTTTGGTATTAAAAGTAAGGGAGACAATGAATTACCAAAACCGAAATGGGTATCAGAAGACCAAAAAGACGAGAGTTTCAGAGTGGTCCCGAGGGACTCGATTAAAATTTTTGGCTACTAGTAGGTATTCGCGTTTGGTCCACGGAAATATTTCACTTCCAAAAGATTTGGAGGTTGCCATTTCATCTCTTTAGGGGATTAATTTTGGTCCAGACTGTACGTTGTCTGTCATTCCGTCACCGTTAGCGTTGTATTAAGTTGATATTGGTTACATAAGTTCCAACCATGAAGTACAAAACCAATATATATATGTGGTGTATATTTTTCTATAACGTTACGTCATAGATGTCTTTTAATGGTAGTATCACATCTATGTTAACGTTAGTGTTAACGGCCGCGCCCAAATGCGCCTTAATTAACGAGTTAATTTTAAGCTTGGCTATGTTTATAAAGTTCTATACATTTTTTTCCCTTTGATTAGAGTCTCATTTGCAATCTCAAACATCAATGGCGGATGGATGCATGAATGAAGTGTTTCATTAACACCGAACTGTTGGCCATATGTAAAAAGCGCCATTGTTAGCTCGCTAATTAACGTGTTAGGGCGTAGATGTAGTAGTAATATTACAGTAGAAATGTATTAAACCCGATTGTTGGTATAAATACGTCGACTTGGAAAGCGGCTCGTGCCTAAACATTGGAATTCCGGACGAATTTAACTCAATAATTTCTGGTCGAGATATCACAAACAATGCTCATGCGCTCTTCCGATCCGGAAGTAAGTCTGATGCACAACAAATTCCATCAGGATATAGACTTGGGTGTATTCATCGTTTCGATTCGTTAGGGTTGTCACACTGGTAAAATTTATGGCCAGTATGATTCATTTTAACCGTTATCGCTGTGTGAAAATTTAATATATCCTACTTTATAATTTCAAAATATAACACTCAAATATTTTTATATTTATTTTTTATTGTAATATGTCGATTAAGTAACGTGTTTAACCACTAAATTATGTAACAATATTCGAAATAGAAACTTATAAAAAAACATGAACATAAGCCAAATTTTATTTATGAAATATGTTTTCTTATGTCCGTAATGTATTAACGATACATTAATGTATTGATTTATGGGCAACGTTCGTATTTTCGAAGTTAGCAACCCTAGAGGAGAAGCTAAAGGAAAATGAGACAAACTTTCTGTTGGGGACTTTGTGGCGAGATTTATTGACAAAATTTCGCTATAGTTACTTTGAAGATCATTCTCACACAAATATACCTGCTATATAATATAAATATTTTACGCACAAACCTACACTTATGATTGTTGTATTGTGCTAGAAATAAATATTATTAATAATAAACTACAGAAATAATTTGTCTCAAAAAATAAATTTAGACAAGGATATTTTTCTTCCTTGAGATATTTAAACCAATTTACTTTTTTATTGATTAAATCTACTTATAAAATGAAAACAATCAATAAACCAAAAATATATATGAATAATTTTTTTACACATCTACATACTCGTATATAGTTTTTAAGTACGAGCGAACAAAGACTTGGAAAACATGTTATCTCTAAATTAATCGATTATTTGCTTTCGAAATAGACTTAGTTATACTAGAAATTAAGATTTTGGCATGAAAAAATAAAAAATAGTTAATATAATATTATTCAAATTCAACTAATATACCCACACTCCCTATGTTGCTTTAAAAGCTACTTTCAATTTTGTTAAAATTAAAAAATATACATTCTGGTTATAAATAATTGATGAGTTGCCAATGACCATTACATGATGATATTAGTACCCTGTACTATATTAACATTTAAATACATTTGAGTCCTTAATGTTTTTAATTAAAAACACATCCTTTATTTAGATTCATACTCAATACGACCTACTTTCATAGCATAAATGTTAAATCGTAATAAAATCGATACTCGATTCCATTGTTATTGTAATCGAATTCTGACATTTTATATCAAGATAACTTAACAAAGACGATCGTAATCGAGTCACAATTCGATTTTGTAACTCGTAAATGTCGACGGATGCGAATAAAAAGTAATTATACAGTTTAAAAGTCAAAATAATTAAGACGTAGAAATTAAATGGACAGTGTATTGTGGATAAGATTTAATGTTTAAATATTTTCGCGCCTACAATGATTCGATTGTACAATCGAATTCGTTTTATATTCAGTTCATTGCGTAAATAAGCATTTATAATTCTAGTTTAAGTTCTCTATCTTTCAACCGATTGAATAAATTTACGGAATCATTGAGCTGATATCAAAGTTTGTTTTTCCGCGTACTTAACAGTCCAAAAACGGATCCATCCTTAAAATTGTAGAAGGGTTTGGTTTTTAATACTAAATTTGGGCGAGGGGTTGTCGCAAACTTTCTTTGTCCTCAAGCCATCCGAATATTACCTTTGATTTGAATACTGCGTACCGCAGTCACATCCAACTGCTTTTCGTGGTCTACAAAGGACGAAAATACAAAAAAAATCACCATAACCTTTAACCCTATTGTATTACAAAGCAGAAATAAAATGCTCCAATGCAACCCAAATTCAGTTTCTGAAAAAAAAACACTTATGACGCCTCACGAAAATCGAGATATCGTCCTCTTGCATTTATAACCATTGTACCTACATGTTTCGATTGTACAAAAAATACAAAAAAAATATAATCGATTCAGAGCAATCCGGTAAGCTTGTCCGGTTTAATTGGACGTGTTACTCGTTCATTCGCTGAATTATTCCGAACTTTGCAATTCGATTCCGTACAAAAACCGAATGAGTTTTATTGTTGTTCACTACGGTAATGGATGTGTTGTATTACCACGTAAGTGGCTATAGCGGAAGTATCTTTTGAAAACTTTTCTTCGTCGTTGTTATTTTTTTTTTTTCAATCATTCATAAGCTGGACACATAGGTGCAACTTATACTGTACAATTCAATTTTAATGTAATCTGTTAAAAAAAGTTTTTCATTGACTTTTTTAATGTACTTTTTAATAGGTATATAGATTTATTAGCGTTCATTAAACGTATCAGATGAAATATTTATTAAAAAGTGCGGCGGATAGTAATAGTTACAATAAAAATATTTTTCGTAAACAATTTTAAATTCAAAATCATTAAATCGTTTAGGCAATTTCTAATACACTTATCAATGTCTTTTTCTTGTTCCACCGTTTCGAAAAGAAATTTATCATCGACGAAATGAAATGGCAAAAGAAACTACTCACTAGTAAGTACGTGTAATAGGATTGTATGCCCTAGTTAGTGACGTGGGTCGCACGAAAAACTACCAATGCACGAGAGGCGACGTTTTAGCGAAATACATTTTTTTTCCAAAAAAATACGGAACACAATACAACTTTGGTTCGCGTTGTCCAAAACTTGAACAAAGTAAAATGGATCAGTACTAACCGACAACTCGGTCGTACAAAGTCGCATTATGTCGGTTGACGCGTTTTGAGTTTCAACCCAGTTCCCGTCTATTCGTCGCTTTGATCGTATCAAGCCACGCGTTGTTTGTTTATTTTAATTGAATTAATGATTTCGTAACGGAGCTACATGGAGGACTTTATAATGAATTTTAATTCTATTGTTTTGGCAAACGCAGGTTTGGGACGATACTTCAATGTAATGCCGGTTTCCGGCTTCTCTTTGGTCGGTAGTCCGTCGTTGATAGCAAACACCGTCGTTGATGTCAAATTTCATACTCGACATTGTTTCTACCAACACTATCTACTTTATTAAAAGAAAACTATAATCGAATTAACAATATAACCGTTAAAGGGCTGCGCTAAACCGATAAAAATGCCTGTAACGCCTACGCCCCTGTAACGACTATAGAAAAATATTACCCTTAAATGATGGAAGCAGCAGAATTCTCATTATAAATATATGAACAAGTTACTTGTAGCAAAATATAAACACCTGGCGCACCTCCGTACAACTTGAGAATCAAACTAAACGCAACACGGTCTAAATGGTGTTTGTAATCCGTACTTAAACCCAATCGAACTTCAGCTTCTCGACAAAAATCGATTATGACTTTGCTGCGTGCTTAAACCCTCGAATTATTCGAAAAAAACTATCGAAGTACTTGATAAGAACTGCTTTTGACTTTGCTGTTTTATCGCAAGTCGATTCCACGTCGGTAGTGAGACACGTCATCGCGTATATCTCCGACGATTAATGTCTCGATCTTCTCATACGTCAATGATGTATGTCGACGTAATATTTATCGCCCGCTCGTTACTCTGAATGTTAATAGGTCGCGGCGACATCCGACGCGTGCAGTATTTCTTAATATCATTATCCATTCTTTTTATCACGCCAAATGATAATGATAATATGATTCAGTGTGATTCATTGCATTGTTGGAGGTGTTTGGTCCAACTTTGGAGTTTTTGTCTGATTTTTTAGTTACTCAGCGTTGAATAAATTACAGTTAGATTCAGTGCATTTTAATTAGGATTTGGATATTCTTTTTTTTGCTGCAATGAGATCGTATAGTGAATTTATATTATTAATTTTGAGGCATTTCATGCGATTACGTACGGCTATAACATTTCGGATATTTGCGTATATATGTTTAATTTATTTTCTGGGTCATGGAATACAAACCTTCTTTGGACTACAAAAAGGGCGATCAACATAAATTTCAATTTAAAAAAGATATTATTATTTTTAAAATTACTTAAGAGAGTTAAAATTATAACGACTTAATGACACACCAGCTATAAAATTATAGAAAGGATAAATTAATTGCAGTGCACACTGGACACTGGCAGGTTGCGTGAGTGGATCAATAGATAGGTGGCACGGCACGACACGCCACAACACGCCTCGTTATCAACACGTTATGACTGGACACTGCCCACTCTGTCCACCTTGCTCCTTATTACAGAGGATTATTGTCTGTTTATAATTATTGTAGAAAAAAAGTTTTTTAAGTATAAAAAAATATTTTTTTATTTATTATGATTATAATTAATTTCCGAACATTAAACGAACACTATATATTTAACCATCGTGTAAAATGTTAATTCACGGTCTTAAAAAAATTGTGCTGTATTTGAAACATTTCATAGCTAAAATGCTTTTGTATCTTTTTGAAATAGGTGATTTTGAATGCGTTTTTAAGGACTAAATATATTAAGATTTTATATAT